>CAUYRH010074780.1:0-26485 GCA_963574655.1 Perodicticus potto
ATTGTTCTCACAAAGTAATGAGAAAGTCTCTTGAATGTTATCGCAATCAGGTTGATGAAAATATCTCTGATTGTATCTGAAGCCCGTACACTGTATCCCATGATTGAATTATTGTACACAGCTATGATTCAATAAAAAAAAGAAAAGAAAAAAAAGAACAACATAACATTCCTTTTAAAATTACCACTTAATTCACCTGAAGAAATGTGTTTTTGTATGAAGAAAAGAGTTATCTAACTTTTGTAAAGCTACATGTTAGGTGTGGCAGGCAGAACAAAGGCTCCCACTAAGATGTCCATGTCCCAATACTTGGAACGTGGCAAGTAAATTTATAAAGACGTAAATTACATGGCAAAGGGAAATTAAAGATGCCAGTCAGATGGCTTTAAAATAAATAGAATATCCTTGATTTTGCGGGTGGGCCCAAGGATCGTTACAAGTAGAGGAGGGAAGCAGGAGAATCAGTGCCAGAGTGTGTGATATGACAAAAATTTACTTGTCCATTTTAGGGTTTGATGTTGGAGGAAGAGAGCCTTGAGCCAAGGAATGTGGAAAACCTGTAGGGGATTCCTTTAGAATCTCCAGAAAGAAGTGCAGACCTACTAATTCCACCCCAGTGAAACCATGTGACCCTGTCAGACTTCTGACCTCTGTAAGATCACACATCCATGTGCTTCAGGGTCATTTCTTACAGCAGTTATAGGAAACCAATACATTGGGTAATAGAACAGTGACTTAGAGTTTTTCTATTTTATCCCATTTTGATTGTTTTCCTAAGACACTCTCTTAAGTCTTTTGCAGTAACCTTTTTTTTTTTTTTTTTTTTTTAAATCAGTGATTCACTTGACAGCAAGAGAATGTTTTACAGCATGGATTGTCTACTAAACAACCTAATCAAAATATTATTAAACAATTATACTGCAGTAGGCTGTTTAATGAAGTGTTTTCAGTGTGGCTGGAGCACTAATAGCAATGGTGTTAAGCAGCTTTGTGCTCTGTGTATCAAAGAGCTTGCAGTAGTGTGAGTTGACTAAAAGACAAATAAATCTTGAAACATCTTTGACATACAATGTACTGGTGCCAGTCTAAAGCTTGACAGCTATTGTTATTGTGCATGAAAATGGAAGAAAAAACCTGTAACACTATTAAGAGCTTCCATGTACATGTTAAAATCCCTGATAAAACGGAAATTTCCAGGCTTCTTCCAATCAGATGTTATGCCTTTTGGCTTAATCCACATTTGAATCTGAGTGTAAATTCTAAAAAACATGATATAAAGTTAAGCCAAGTACTCTTGAAGTACCATGCAACTCAGCAACCAAAGTAGAAGTAGTGGATTTGAAAAAAAGTCTTAAGAAATGAAGAAATAAAGTGTAACATAATGGATAGGCAAATATACATAAAATAAATACAAGTACAACAGAAAATATGCAGTGATACCTTGGAATCCAAACTCAGTCCATTCCGGAACCCCATTCCAATTCTAAATCATTTGGGTTTCAAGACAATTTTTCCCTTTTAAAATAATAGAAACTGGATTAATCGGTTCCTGGGTCCCACAAACTGGAAATGTCAAAATGATTATAACAGGGGGCAGTGCTTGTGGCTCAAAGGAGTAGGGCATTGGCCCCATATTCCAGAGGTGGCAGGTTCAAACCCAGCCCCGGCAAAAAACTGCAAAAAAAAAAAAAAAAAAAAAAAAAAAGATTATAACAGGAAATACACTAGATTAACATAAATATTAAAAAATAATATCTGAATAAAAATGCAAATTAATAAAATTAAAAATCTAAAAACTATAAAGGCCTGTGTTGTCACAATTGAACACTTGGTTGGAAACATACCCTTCACAGGTCACAACCTCCCACACTCCTTCGCCAACTTTTCTGCACTTCCCAATTATAACTGGGCGCTCTCCGTGCACAGCACCCTGTGGATCCCAGGCCTTTTCTTAAGTTCTCCCACGACGCCCTCCGGCTTCAGACTCCTGCCTCTGAGCTGGTGGCCGACGTGCCTTTCAGGACATCCTCGCCGGACCTCGGCTTTCTCACAAATCATCCACTCAGAAAGCGCATCACCAGCCAGCTGTTCTTCATTAATCCAAACCAAGAGGAGTTTTTCCATCTCTTCCACAATTTGATCTCCTAGAGTCCTTACGCCTTTTGCCACATCAGCCGCTTCAATAGCTTCTTTATTTTCAAACTCGTACCGCAGAGGGCTGGGTTTGAACCCGCCACCTCCGGCACATGGGGCCGGCGCCCTACTGCTTTGAGCCACAGACACCACCCGATAGGATCCTTCTTAACCTCATCCGTAGCTCTCACAGCTTTCATCTTACCCTCATTTTCCTCACTACACTTTTTAGCACCCGTGGAGAATACAGTTAGTTATTATTATAGAAAAAAAAAAAAAAGCACAAAAGCATCAAAACAGCAGTGAAAAAGCTGCTTTCACTACAGCTCCTACCCGGCGGAGCGGGAAAGCACCTGCGCGGCCGGAGCGCTGGGCAAGCTGCGCGCAGCACCGGGGACAGCAGCGCGCTGGGCGGCTGGATTCCAAAGCAGCTTTGGCTCTCCAGCAAAATTTGCTCTGGTTTGTTGTTTGGATTCCAAGTACTTTGAGTTCGGGGCCATTTGGATTCCGGGGCAATGCTGCACTTACAGTATGCTTTGATTGGTTTCCAAGTGGAAAATTTCCATCTGGCCAATTATATTTTTTCTACTGTGCTGCTTCTTTTGTGAAGAGTTCCAGGTCAGAAAAGCCTCACTATTTTATTAATTGTCCCCTAACACCAAAGACTAACTTAAGAATAATTACCATACCAGAAGTTATTGATAATCGAAGAGATACAGAAGGAAGGAGTGAAGTGGGGAAATTCAAATTCATGAAACTTTTGAATGTTCATGCAAATGGCTTTGAAATTCTGAAGAAAACTCTGAACTCGAGTTCTTCTTCGGTTTCCCTAATAACTCTTTTTAAAATATATATTTAATTTTTCTTTTCAAATCTTTTCTCTATTGTCACATAACTCAGTCCCCAGGCAATCCTTCAGTGATGGCTGTGACAGCAGGAACCCACAGGTACCTAAAACTCAGAGGAAGGAGAAACTTTTTTTTTTTTTTTTTTTTTGCAGTTTGGCCGGGGCTGGGTTCGAACCCGTCACCTTCGATACATGGGTCCGGCGCCCTACTAGCTGAGCCACAGGCGCCGCCCCCTAATAACTCTCTTGATGGACAAGAAAGCACATCAAAGTTGGTACTCTAAAAACAAAAAGAAAAAGTTCTTTCTGAATGAAAGATAACTTTCTTTCTTTTGTAATTGATTCTAAAGGCAGTGACTCTTTAAGGGGATGAAAGTTCTGGGGGATGCCTTGGCGGCGGTAATTGGATAATACACTCCAAAAAATTGAAACTCATCCTCATCACGCCTTGGCACACCCTATATGCGTGAATCTGAACAGCCTCCCCTCTTAGAACTTGTGACCTCACTCGAGCTCCTCTTAAAAGTTCTCTATAAATCTTACATCTTTTATATTTATTGCATTGACTGGTTTCCCCACAGAGCAACAGCTCACACTTACTGAAATTTATCAGCCATGTAGAAACAAAATAAAACCAAACCCCGGAAATTACTGCTTGGAAGTCCGTCAGCTCTCTCCCCGGCCCTCTTGATCCCGCTCTTCTGAGACGGTCGAGCGCTCTCAGCTGCTCTCCACGCACTCATCTGCTCTGATCACAGGATCATTGTCTCTGTCCCTACTTCCATCATTTCTTATCTTAATGCTGAGGCATTTTGACAAGTGGGATGAATTCTGATGAGCTGTGATTATCAGAAGTGGATAACAGAAATTGAGGGCAGTGGATAAACACTATTTCACATTTAACTATCATCTAATTCATATCTATCAAGCAGAACTTAGAGCGTTATCCACTCAGCAGTCTCCAAATTGGGTCATTTTCCCTAATAGTATCAAATCTGCTGATGTTTCTCTAAGTCTGGATGATTATTGAGGAACTGGGCTTCAATTGTTAACGTGTTAAGACCTTTTTGTCTTTAGACTAATGGAGAAAAGTTTTGTTTGTTTAGTTTCAAAAAAATGAGATGACAAAATCTTCCTAAAATCTCCTACATCTTTTAGGCCAAACTTTACTTTACTTTTTTTTTTTTTTGAGACAGAGCCTCAAGCTGTCACCCTGGATAGAGTGCCGTGGCATCACAGCTCACAGCAACCTCCAATTCCTGGGGTCAAGAAAGTCTCCTGCCTCTGCCTCCCAAGTAGCTGGGACTACAGGCGCCTGCCACAACGCCGGCCATTTTTTGGTTGCAGCCCTGATTGTTGTTTGGCGGGTCCAGGCTGGATTTGAACCCGCCAGCTCAGATGTACGTGGCTAGCGCCTTAGCCCGTCGAGTCACAGGTGCCAAACGTTAAACTCTAAATGCAATAATAATTTAGCAACTTATTTTAAAGAAAAAATGCTACTGGAAGAATCACGGAATATTCATTTATGCCTTTCACGTTGTGCAGAGAAAAAACACAACTTATTAATAACTGTGGTGATCCAAGATATCTGCCTAAACATATTTAGATAAAAGAAAATAAAATGAAACCTGCAAATCTATTTTAAATTGAATAATAAACAGACATACATTACTGCATGTTACCAGATGCTGAGATCTAACATTTATTTTGATGAGGTTTAAAAATATTTACTACTGCTCAAAGGGATTCAATATTTAAAAGTTCTTAAAATACATAATTTAAAACATAATTAAGAAAACATAAAAGCCAAATATTTATGTTACATATATACATATTAACTACATAAAATTAGAACTATAGCTAATATACTGTCTTTTAATCCCTCTCTTCCCAGAATTTGGAACTCCACGAAATCCCAACCAACAGAAAAGCTATTTGATTCCTAATCAAATTATTTATTTAAAGTTTTCTACATACTCATATAATTTCCTAAGTTTTTAAATAACTTTCTTATATACTTTTTCTCTTAAAGCCCCAATGTTTTTACTTTTGCCTTATTACTCTACCACTTATATTTGTGCACATACAAAGTCCATATTACATTAATAATATTGATGTTTCAGTAATGATGGAAGTAAAAGATAGTATATATTCTTATTATCTCAAAATATTTTACTAGACGAGTGCTTAATTATTCAGGCAAAACAAATTTTCTTGCTTTCTTATAAGTTAGCTTGTCCTTAGGTCAGCTGCACAAATTCTATTTTTTTATGTATTTTTGCATTCTCTAAATATCTGCAACATTCTTCCTTCTTAAAAGCTACGTGTACAACTGTTACGTTGAGTTTTGAACAGCTAATATGTTTCAAAAATTGTACTCTGTGTTGAAACTGTGATTATAAGCATTAGTTATTTTAAAATGCAGTGGCAATGACTGTAAACTACAAAGGAGATGAAGGTAAAGTTCGGTTCTGAGTTTTGAAATGTACATCTGATATTACATGCCAATAATTTTTTCTCAAACAAAGGTGGTCTTGAAATAGCATTGTCTATAGACTAGCATAATCTTTAAGGATAAATATTAGTCACAGAATTCTGTAGAATAGAAATTTTATATATTTCAGCGTTTGATTTTAATAAACTTTTATTTTAATAAAAAGAGAAATTAACATGTCTGAATATTGCCATGTTGAATTTGAATGGCAATATTTTATTAGTTTCCCTGTTACTTTAGAAAGTTTGAGAACTTTGTGACTTCTATGACCAAATACAAAATTCTTTTAAAAAATGCAAAAGGTACTTTTTTATAAAGTGGCTAAGATATTATAAATGTATGCAACATAAGTAGTGTTTTTATGCAATGAAAAATGTGATAGCTCAAAGAAATTGCTCAAGGCCAGAACTAAAAACAGTAGAGTCTCCCACAAAGATTGAAAAATATTGGCTTCTAATTTATGATGTTTAGAAAATTTTAATTTTAAATTCCCTTCTGATAGCTCATTTTTTAAAGTTTTCACTAAATTCCGAGTCTAGAATAAACAGTGAGAAATTCCTCATCTTTCTACTATATTGATCTTATATTAGGTAAGAATAATTATTCCTCTGATATATTTATTTATGTCAATGCAAATTAGAAACAAGCAAACAAAGAAAGAATGCATATTAAAAATATATATATTTAGTGAGCCTTATATATCATCGGTTTCTTCTTTCAGTGCCATCAACTTTATGGTAAGAAAGTGTAACCCTTAGTGACAATGTAATAGGAGGTAGGTTCAGAAAAGTATGCTATCTTTGTCCCTAAAATTATTTTGTAGTTTAAATTTGTGTTCATATTTTTTAATGGACCAGCTAAATTTCCTATTTCAAATGTAGTAGTAATGTTTATTTCTTTATTTGTTATTATTACTTGTAAAGCATATTTCATTCAAAGAATTATTCTTGCAGCCCCTTTTATCAAATTCAGATACTTGCAGTTCTAACTACCAGCTCTTAGTTGCTGGTTTTCTCTTTCCATAAATATCTCATAGAGTCTTACATGGTGCAGAGCATGGAATTCACCTCCTCATTTGCATATGAGGAAGCCAAGTCCAAAGATGATAATTTGATGGACCCACATTGCATGGCAGGTGAGTGACAGAGCTGAGGAGGAGCCAGGAACAGACGCCAGAATTGTAACATGTAGACTGTCCCTGAACACTGTGTTTCCTGTTGGAGAAGATTGGTCACTATTGGAAACCTGTTTCCAATGCGTAAATTTCATGTTAATTTTTTAGATTATTATTTTAGGTAAAGACAGGGTCTCATTCTACTGCTCAGGCTGGTCTTGAACTCTTGGACTCAAGCAATCCTCCCATCTCAGCCTTGAGTACCTGCTACTTCAGGTGTGCACCACAGCACCAGACTTCTGGTTCTTTATATTAAATATGTGCTGTGTTTCTGTACAGAGTCACTGAGCCACATCCTTCCTTCATAATGGCCTTCCAATACAGGTGATGAGTTTTCCTGGGCATATTCATCTGATTCTCTTTGTGATTAAACTCACTCTATTATCGCTTTTACTTGGCTGAGAACTGTCTTGTGGCTAGTTCTACAAAATCATTTGACCAATAATAGCTGGGTTGAACTGAGTTAAACAAAATAGCCCATGTGTGTAAGAATGTGTGTTCTGTGGGCCACACCTCTGCTTCCACATTCACTTCCCTGGAGGCTCTGTCTCCTCATCTGTACCTTGAAACTGCATTTTTGAAAGAGTAGAAATAAGAGCAAATTTGTTCACAGTCTAGGACAGTGGTTCTCAACCTTTCTAATGCTGCGAGCCTTTAATACAGAGACCCACAGGTTGAGAACCACTGGTCTAGGACTCATGCATGAAAACACAAAATAAGTGACCCATCCAAAAGTTATTTCATTTTACAAAAAATTTATTAAAGAATAACTAGGAAGTACCTATAATCTGCAATGTGAGTTTTTGGAAAGAGAAGCTCCATCAACTATCCCTCAGTGCACATCCTAACTACATACCTGCCAGGGATACCATGAGAGAAAAGAGCCCGCCCCTGTGGTCTCTGTGATCTTGTTATACCCTGAGCTCTCCAGCCTACAGTCCAGGTGAGATCAGGTAGACTGTCACATGGAAGGTGAATTAACCCAAGTTTAAAATAACAACAGTTTCTGGAAGAAAACATGCATTTTGGTTAGTTTAAATTATTTTTGTTGTAGGTATAAACCACTATTTTCTGGAAAACTTGTGTTTGTATGATATTTATTTGCATTAATCAATCAGTTTTTTCCTACAGGAAATTCAATTCTTTCAGAATAAAGAAAAGTGAATGAACTCCAGGAAAATCTAAAACTGCAGTCCCCAAAGCCAGGACGAGGTACAGGTGTGTAGACTGCTCAGAACACGCAGTCCAGAAGGAGGTAAGCAGCGGAGGCAAGGCCAAGCTTCGTCTGTGTTTACAGCCTCTCCCTCTCGTTGAAAGCACAGTCTGAGTCCGATGTCTGTCCCACCACTTCAGTACAGCATTCGATTCTAACGGGAGCCAAGCCTATTATAAACCGCACAGGCGAGGGATCTCGGTTGCCCACTCCTGTGATCTAATGCGTAATGATCTGAGGTGGTGTCGCTAGCACTGGAGAGCAGCTGCAACTACAGATTATGATTAGCAGAGAGGTTTGACTACATAGGGACCGTAACAAATCGATTGCTTGAAGCTCGTATCAAAACCCTATCAGAGAGTACAAGTGACAATTAAGCTGCATCTGGTGGCAGGCTTTATAGTGGCAAGTGACCATCATACTTCAGTTGTAAAGCTCCATGTGGTGGCAGGCCCGCCCGTTACTTTACTTACCACTGCCACCCCTCCCTTGCCTCTTTCCTGCACACATGTCTCCATTACGTACGGTTTTGGTAAGCCCACAAGCTAACGCGAGCAAAAATGACTAAAGATCAAATGTTACTGGAGAGCTTTTTTGAAAAGGTAGAAAGATTCAATTATGAGACAGCAGAAGACTCAAGACTGCCCACAAAATGAAACCTGTATTTAAAAGAAAATTCCAAGAGTCCTACTCTAATTACGAGTTCATTGCAATAGGTGATTCACATTCTCCAAGCCCAAGCTAAGAAGCCCTTTACTTTTGGTGAAGAGTTGATTCTGCCTGCGCTGGGGGCATTTGCTGTAAATTTTTAGGAGAGGCTGCAGTTCAAAAGGTGGCACGTGTTCCTTTCTGGTAGCACCTTATGTAGAGGACGTGATGTAACAGCAGTGGCTACTGAGGCACAATTGTTGTATTAATGAGTTAGCATGTCACGCATTTCAGGCTGACATGGACGAGTCTACTGGTGTTACGACAAGGCAGCAACGCTTGCTTTTGTGCAGTATATTTTTCAGGAGGGTGTGCATGAGGGTACGTTCCCTGCACTTTTGTGGCCAAAGAATACCACAACCACAGAACTATTCACATCTCTGAAAGATAACACACCATCAAGTCTCTGAATGATGACACACCAGGAAAACGGACCTGGTCATTTTTCGTCAGTATAGGAATGGGGCAGAGTGGCTGCCGTGGTGGGACAACTTTCAGGTTTCACTACTCAGATCAGAGAGGTCACTTCCGAATGTGAGTCTATGCAGTGCACCATCCGTAAAGGAATGCTGCTACCCGAAAAGTGTCACCTGAACTAGACAGCATTAAAGTCCACGTCCTTCACTCATGTTGTCCACGCTCTGTGAGGACACACAACTCTTATACACAGATGGCTTTCCAAAGCCAGATATTGCCCAGGGTTTTTGAGTTTTTAGGGCTGCTCATAGATTTTTTTCTATTTTCTTTTAGAAAACCAGTCGCCAATGGCAGCACAGAATTGGACACAAAACTTGCTTACCTGTGTGATGACATATTCAACCTGCTCAACAAACTCGATCTGTCATTTCAGGGGAGAAGGGTAATTGTGTGCAAATTGGTAGATAAAACGCTGCATTCAAAGCCAAACTGGAATCAGGGGGTGCCCAGCGAACCCTGGGATTTCTGACTTGTTTCAAACCTTAGCAGAGGTTTTGAAAGAGCCTGGGCCTGGGCCCTTTTCCTCCCAGATGGTGCATTGTCCCCCATCTCAGCTCTACAGAAGAGTTTGAGCTGTACTTGCCAACCACAAAAGATCCCCAAATGGGAAAGAATGGATGGTGACCCATTTGTCAATAAGCCAGGGGAATTGACTTTGTCCATGCTACAAGAGGATCAACTGCTTTTGATTGCAAAAGATAATGACCTTAAAAGTATGTTTGAGACAACTTCACATCTCCATAGCGTCTGGATTAAAGTCAAGGTAGAAGATGCTGAGTTTTCCACGGAAACACTGAAAGCTGCTTCATTTATGACATTCTATCTTTGCAAAATAGAGTTTTCTGCAGTGACAGCTACCAGAGCCAGATTACAGAGTAGACTGTGCATTTAAGGGACACATTTCAGGTGTCACTGTCTCCCACCACCCCCAAATGGCACTGTCCAGTTGTAGGAAAACAAGCTCAGGGCTCTGACTGATTCTGCATCATGGTAAATTATACAATTACTTCATTATGTAAGTATTTGGTATGGAATTAGCATTTTCGGCCACCCTAGAGTATCTCTAAAATTCCATGTAATCCTTTTTTTTTTTTTTTTAAGTTTCTGAATGGCATTGTTTTATTTATTTATTTATTTTTAGGGACGGAGTCTCACTTTATCGCCTTTGTTAGAGTGCTGTGGCATCACAGCTCACAGCAACCTCCAACTCCTGGGCTTAGGCTATTCTCTTGCCTCAGCCTCCCAAGTAGCTGAGATTACAGGCACCCACCACAACGCCCGGCTAAATCATTTATATTTCAATTGTTCAGTTGTGTGAGAAAGAGAACCAATAATATGGCTTCTGTTTTACTTAAACTTACTAGATTAAAAATTATGTAGAAACTCAAGTGATGCAGAGACTTCTGTATTTGTAAAGTTCTCTAGTGTCTGAAGAACAAACAACTTGAAATAACTGATATTGTAGATCATCTTGGTTGATGCTTACAAAAGGCTGGTTGTGGTCTGTATTTTTTGTTTGTTTGTTTGTTTGTTTTAGAGACAGAGTCTCACTTTCTCACCCTCGGTAGAGTGCTGTGGCGTCACACAGCTCACAGAAACCTCCAACTCCTGGGCTTAGGTGATTCTCTTGCCTCAGCCTCCCAAATACCTGGGACTACAGGCACCTCTCACAATGCCTGGCTATTTTTTTGTTGCAATTTGGCCGAGGCCAGGTTTGAACCTGCCACCCTCGGTATATGGGGCTGGCACCCCTACTCACTGAGCCACAGGAGCTCAAAATACAGCTACTGGTCTGTATTTTGAACGAGAGCTTTTAATGCATTAAATCCTGAAAGAGTAGAAAACATGATTTAGATTACAACCATGGGAATTTTCTACAAGTTGTATTAGCTCTATAAAAAAAAATATGAAAGACATTAGTAACCAAAAAGAATAGAAGTAAAACAAATAGGAGAATAAAGAAAAGAAGGCAGGTCTTGTGAATTTATTTTTATTATTATTTGAAAATATTACAGGGGTACAAATGTTTTTGGTTGCCTGGATCACTTCGTGAGGTTCTAGTCAAGGCTGTAAGTGTGCCCACCACTCAGATAGTGCTCATCGTACCCGTTTGGTAGGTTTCACAACCCTCTCCACCCCAACCCCCCTGCTTTATTTTCACTGAAATTTGCTGCCTTCTGTGCACATGTGGACTCATCCGTTAGTTCCAATTTAATAGCAAGTACATAGGATGTTTGGTTTTCCATTTTTTAGATACTTCACTTAGAATAATTGTCTCCAGTTGTAAGTAATCACAAACGTCCTGAATTCATCTTTCCTCATGGCAGAGTAGTATTCCATGGTATGCACACACTGTGGTAATCCACTTGCAAATTGTGGCACTTGAATTGATTCCACATCTTTGCAATTGGGAATTTTGCTACAATAAGCATTCAAGTGCAAGTGACTTTTTGATAAAATGACTTATTTTCTTTTGAGTAAATACTCAGTAACAGGATTGCTGGATCAAATGGTAGGTCTATATTTAGTTCTTTGAAGAACTAAACTCTCCATGCTGTTATTCATAGAGCTTGTACTAATTTGCAGGCCTGCCAATAGCACATAATCATTTCTATCTTTTTGCATTCACACCAGCATCTCTATTGTTTTGGACTTTTTTTTTTTTTTTCTGTAGAGACAGAGTCTCACTTTGTCTCCCCCCATAGAGTGCTGTGGTGTCACAGCTCTTTTTCATGTTTTTTTTTTCTTTCTTTTTGCATTTTGTGGCTGGGGCTGGGTTTCAATCTACCACCTCTGGTATATGGGGCCAGAACCCTACTCCTTTGAGCCACAGGCACCGCCCCTTTTTCATGTTTTTATTGACCACTTGTCTCTCTTTTTTCAAGAGCTTCTTCTGTGCATGTCTTTTGCCCACTTTTTAATAGGTTTGTCTTTCTTGCTGATTTGCTTGAGTTCTTTGTAGATTCTGGTTATTAACCCTTTTGTGGATGCATAGCTTGTGAATACATTTTCTTTCTTCCTGTAGATTGTGTGTTTTCTCTATTGATTAGGTCCTTAGCTGTGCAGAAGCTTTTTAATTTAATCAGGCCCATTTATTTTTATTTGTTGTTGCTGCTGTGATAGCCACTGAGGTCTTCTTCATGAAGTATTTGTCTAGGTTAATATCTAGAAGAATTTTTCTAATCTGGTCTTCTAACACCATTATGTTTTCATGTTTTGCATTTAAGTCTTGTATCTATCTTGAGTTAATTTTGATTAGTGGTGAGAGATACAGATGCTCTTTCACTGTTCTTCCTGTGCCTATCCAACTCTCCCAGCACCATTTATTGAATAGGACTTCTTTCCCCAGTGTATATTGTTGAGAGTTGGCGGTGTGGATGGTTTAGTATCTGGGTCTCTGTCTGTTCCATTGGTCTATATCCCTCTATTTGTGTGTCAATTCCATGCTATTTTGATTACTGTAGCCTTCTAGTTTGAAGTCTGGTAATGTGACACTCCGGATTTTGTCTTTTTGCTGCAAATTTCTTTGGATTTTTCATCTCTATTTCAGATAAAGTATAGAGTTATTTTTTTCTAGGTCTGTGAAATATGACATTGGTGTTTTGGGAGGATTACATTGAATCTTTAAAGCATTTTGGGGAATATGGACAATTTAGCAATGTTGATTCTACCAATCCATTAACATGATTCAGCAAAGTCTCAGGTTATGAACTTAATGTCCACAAATCTGTAGCATTCATACTCACCAATAACAGACAAAACTGAGAATCAGATCAAAGACTCAATACCATTTACAATAGCCACAAAGAAAAAACAAAATACTTAGGAACATACCTAACAAAGGAGGTGAAAGATATCTACAAATAAAACTCTGAAAAACTGAGAAAAGATATTTTTGTAAACTTTAAAAAATATCTTAATTAGGGGCTAGGTGCAGTGTCTCATGCCTCTAATCCTAGCACTCTGGGAGGCTGCAGCAGTTGGATTGCCTGAGCTCACAGGTTCAAGACTAGCCTGAGCCAGAGCCAGACCTCATCTCTAAAGATAGCTGGTTATTGTGGCAGGCGTCTATAGGCTCAGCTATTTGGGAGGCTGAGGGCAGGACAATTGCTTGAGCCCAAGAGTTGGAGGTTGCTGTAAGCTGTGATGTCATGGTGCTCTACAAAGGGTGACAAAGAGAGACTCTGTCTCAAAAAAAAAAAAAAAAAAGAAAAGAAAGAAAAGAAAAGAAAAATCTTAATTGTGTACTTAACCTTTCTGCCTTTAAACAGAATAGTTGGTAACTTGTAGGCTGTTTTGTCAAAGATGAAAATAAAATAAGTGAAAGTAATTCTGAAAAGAAATACAGAAATACATATTTTTTCTTTTAAAATGATTCATGGCAAAAATCTCTGCCCCACTTGAGGGGAAGAGGGTAGCACAGATCACCTTGCTCACAAACTAGAGAGACGGCAGGATGTCTTCCTAGGTAAGCTCTGAATGACTGACCTTTTTATCTCATGAATCTGGAAACATTGAATACAAGCTACAGTTGGAGGGAAACAAATATAAACTGTCATAATCTTGTATACTTCAATATTATATATTTAAAGGAATAAAAATAAACTTCTCTAATAAGATTAAGAAAGGGAAAATAATTATTTATAAAGGCAAAGAGCTATAAGATTTTTCTCAATATTTTGTTCCATTATGCATTTTTTAAACACTCTTTCTTCTGTACTGTGAAATCACTTCTTATTTTCACCCAATAATCAGCATATGTTTGTTGTGTGGCCATTTGCCAGGAGCAGTTGGTAATGGCCATGCCCAGGAAGCCGTGGACACAGGCAGGTCCTTTAGAGCTTTACTGAAGTGTTTACTGACAACTGCCGCCTGTATTCAGTACTGTAATCATTCTCAGTTTACAGGTAGGTAGTTGAGGTTTGGAGAAGTAAAGTTCTTCACCTATTGTCACATAGCTAGCTAGTGCGTGGGCTGAATTTGAAGCAAAGCAAATTTTTCCTTAAGTATGGAAGTGACAGCATTTTTAAAATTAAAAAAACTGTAGTGAAATTCCATGGATCTTTAATCCTAGTTATGAACTAAAAATCCATGAGAATTTGAGCAAATTAACTTTATATATTTGTACCTTAGTTTTTTTTTTTTAATCTATGATTATGGGTTTAGAATTTAATATTTTCTGTGTCACTTGCAGTCAGCATGTTCTAATATTTTTGTTAAAAGAAAATTAGAGATATAGAGATAAAATATTAAAATGTATTAACATAAAAGACAGATAAGTAATTTTATTAAATACATAATTAGTTTCATTTGGTACTTTTAGACATAGTTGAACCTTTAAGTAGACTACATCCCTCCAATACACAGATCTATAAAATCAAATTTTTACAAAAATTGTGCATTTTATTTTTATGTTTTTAATTTTTATTTATAATTATAATTATTATGGGTACAGAATAGTACATTTTTATGGGGTACATGTGATGTTTTGATATAGGCATACAAAGTACAATAATCAGATCAGGGTATTGGGATATCCATCACCTTGAAAATTTCATTCCATTTTTACTTGTAGTTATTTTAAAGTATGCCATAACTTATTGTTGACTATAATCACTTTGTTGTGCTATCAAATATCGTTAATTTTATCTAAAAATGTAACTATATTTTTGTACTCCACAGCTTTATGTTTTAGGTTGAGTTCTTATAATATAGTATAATAAGATGTTACCAACCAACACTGCAAATTGGGTGGTAAATTCAACATTCTAAGAACAGCTTCAGTTTGCTTGGATAATAAGTGTATTATGCAATTAAACTTTTTTTAGGGCTTCATAAACCTTGTTTCTCTGATTTATATAGTCAAAATTTGTTTTAGTCTGTGAAGTTTAGAGGTAAATCTTTTTTAATCTGTAAAAAAGCTGTAAAATCAAAACATCTCTATTTTGTCTCTGTGTATCTATCTGCCTTTTGTGCACAATTTATCGACACTTTTAATTTAATTTATAAACCTCTTTAGAAACCACAAGTTTTCTTATTGAATTTATAGATTTTCTTTCTCAATTCTCTCTGGAATTGCACAGCCTATTAATCTTGGGTGATTTTAGTATCCATATTGACAACATTGAAGATCGGATTGGTGTAACTGCTATTTCCTTCTTTAATCCTCTCGGCTTCGTTTGGCCCAGATGACTCTATCATGGAGGGACAGGCCATTTCCAACGTTACTATTGTCTGTCGTTTATTGGGTTCTGTTTACAAGTAAAATTTTTACCCACTGACTTTCATGATCCTTTATTTTGAAGTATTCTTGTAATTTCATGTATATTTATCTCTTCAAAACCAAATATTTAATATTAATTTGATTTCATAATAATCCTTCTCTCTTGTTGACATTTCAGTCCAAAATGATCATCAATCTTCTTTTCCATCCACTCCTGATTGGTCAATTATAATTCCTATTACCATTCCAGTGGGAAGGCAGTATTTCTGTAGTATACTTTGCTTCAGAAAAAACACAAATATTCTTTCATATTATAAATATTTATGTAATTGTGTACTTTAAATTTACAGTTTCTTTTTATACCTTAGCCAAGTAGTATAAATATTTTGTTGGTAGATATTAGACTATGAGGAATATGCCATTTCCACTTTCTAACAAAATAATCAAGATGCGCTGAATATTCCTTGACTATTTTGTTTTTCTTTATAATTGTCAGGAGAAATGGGAATATTTTATGTTAATTTTATCACAGTATGTTTGTTTTTATATTGTAAATTATCTCACATACTTTCACTAAGAGAGAGAGAAGGACAAAGAGAGAGAGTTTGTGGTGTTGTGTATGCATTTTTATTTCCTTCTTGCAATTATGGGCTTACAAGTTTAAAGAATTTTCAGTGGTCCTGTTCAATGCTCACAATAAAAGAAGTCCAGATGGACGAGAACACGATTTATTGGGTGACTAACATTCATTTTCAGGAAACAAAAGTCCTGATATTGATGCAAGTTATTCAAGAAGGTAAAATTGAGTTCTGTTTCTTAAGTACACAGAGAATAATAGTTGCAATCACTATTAAGTTTGTAACTTATCCAGATTCTAAATTGCCTTAATAACACGTTTAGCTACCATTTTCTCTGAACCTTTTTTACTTATCTTTAAGGTTCATCTGAAGACAGAGGAAACCAATAAAGATCCAAAATCATCTAACAAAATAAAACAAAACAAACAAACCCCAAATCATCTAAATATTGCAAATTAAAAACTCAGGATATTCATATTCAAGTCTTTTTTTCCTACCAGTAGAGTTTCTGTTGTACTAGTATTATGGAAATATGTGATTTTATTTGATATGAAATATTAAATCATTTATATGCATTTCAATAATGTGATAATGCTTTCTATTTACATAGAATTATTTCTTCCTGGAGACTGAGGAACAAATTTCTAATGTTTTCTCACTTATCTTTACAACATCTCATTGATGTTATGGACTGATTGTTATTATCTCCTTTGATTAGAAAGCATGGCACTTACGGTACTTATTAATACTTATATCGTTATGTACAGAAAGAAAATGACTAACTTTACATAGGCAGGTCTTCAGAATTGAAACAGGCATGGTGATGACAGTTTACTGAGAATATAAAGCTTGTGTGTTAAGAGTCTCCAGAGAACACAACCGATAGACTAAATATGCAGTCAGGTCGCTGCAGTCACGAATTAGAAACCTGTTGGTTGACTCAGAAGATACAAAACTTGCAGATATATATGGAGGGCTGTATTAAAAAAGACTTTTTTCTGGGCAGTGCCTGTGGATCAAAGGAGGAGGGCACCAGCCTCATATGCTGGAGGTGCAGGTTCAAATCCTATCCAATCCGGGTCAAAAACTGCAAAAAAAAAAAAGACTTTTTCCTCGTTAATATTGTCTAAACAAAACAGCATTATAACTATGTGCATAGCCTTATACTAGGCATTATAAGTAATTGAACGATGATTAAAAGTATATAGGAGGCTGTGCAGCTGTGCATAGGATACATGCAATTACTATGTCATCTTACAGAAGGGGCTTGATTTGGATTTTGGTACACAGCGGGAGGGAGCATGTGGATTTCTGTGGATTTTGGTACACAGCGGGAGGGAGCATGTCCTGGAACCAATCGCTCCCAAATACTGAGGGGTAACTGCATCTGTGTGTACACATGCAGATATATATATATATATATATAAAACCAGATGAGAGATTATGGTGGCTGAGACATAGATGATGGTGGTACAGATAATGGGGGAGAGAGAGAGAGAGATTTTAAGGAATTGGCTTACACAGTTGTGACAGCTGGTCTGAGAGGCTGGCAAGAAGAAAATTTAAGTATGAATGGATGAATTAGGTAAGTCTTGAGTCTGATTCTGCAGGGCAGCAGTTTAGAAAATCAGTCACAATTTCTATGTTGCTGTACTGGAGGTAATTCCTTCTTCTTTGGGCAACCTCAGTCTTTGCTCTGAAGCTGTGATCCCCAAACCCAGGCACAGACTGGTCGCTGCCCATGACCTGTTAGAAACTCCGCCACGCAGCAGGCTGTGAGCAGCAGGTGAGCAGCAAGCTTCCCCTGGGTTTACAGCTGCTCCCTGCGCTCCCATCACTGCCTGAGCTCTGCCTCCTGTTGGAGCAGGGGAGGAATCAGATTCTCATGAGGGCACAAACTCTATTATAAAGCATACCAGGGAGGGATCCAGGTTGCCAGCCCCTTATAGGAACCTGCCACCTGAGGCTCTGCGGTGCAGCTGCGATGGTGATGTCGCACTGGGCAGGGGCAGCAGACGCAGATCACCATTGTCAGAGGTCTGAGCGCAGAGACCATAACAGACCAATTGCTTGTAGACTCATATCAAAACCCTATCAATGAGTGACAAGTGGCAACTCCGCTTCCTGTGGCGGCAGGCTGTAGAGTGGCTAGTGATTGGCATACTTCATGGTACAGCCGCATCTAATGACAGGCTTTAATTCAGAATCCAGCCCCTATTTCAGTCCACACCTGACCCGTGCATTCTTTTATTTGCCACTTCTCATCACACCTCTTTCCTGCGCTACACGCTTGTTCCCAGTCACAGTTTTGGTAAGCCCTCAAGCTAGCCACAGGAAAAAAAGGAAAAACTAAATGTCACTGGAGAGCTTCTTTGAAAAGAGGGAAAGGCCCAATGGTGAGATGGCAGAAGATTGTAAGACTGCCAACAGAATGAAAGCTCCATTTAAAAGAAAACACCAAGAGTTTCACTTAAATTACGGCTTCATTGCAACAGGAGATTTGCAGTCTCCAAGACCTCTTTGCATGATGCGTGGTGACCAGCTAGCCAAGGAACCCAGGAAAACTTCAAAACTGCTTCACCACCTGCAGACCAGGCCCCCTGCATGTAAAGACAAGCCTTTAGAATTTTTCATTAGAAGAGAAAACATAATATGACTGCAAAGAAGAGAAGCAATTACTGAAGACCACTACGTCATCAGCTAAGAGCGTCATTCGTAGAGGCCGGCCACATTGGTGAAGCTAAGACACCCTTTTCTGTTGATGAAGAGACGATTCTGCTTTTGCTAAGGAATTAGCTGTGAACTTTTTTTTTTAATTTTTATTAAATCATAATTGTGTACATTGGTGCAATCATGGTGCACAATGTGCAGAATTCATATATAATCTGAAATATTTTCATTGAACTATTTAACATAGACTTCATGGCCTTTTAATCACTATATGAAGACATTTATACATTTAGTAATTTTCACTTGTACCTTTGTAAGATGCACCGTAAGTGTGATCCCACCAATCAAGACAGACTCAGGTCAAGGTGGCACATGTTCCTCACTCAGCTAGCACCAATGACATGAAAGGAAGAAATAGCCAAGCAGTCAAGGCACAGTCATAGGAGGGGATTAAAGAGTCTCCATGGCATGCAGTCCAGGTTGGTGAGTCTGCCAGTTGTATTTTTAAAAAGAATGTGCATGACGATATGTTATGTGACCTTTCATTGCCACCCAACATACCGGCTGCAGAACTATTCAAGTGTTTGAATGATCGCTTATCAGGAAAACTGAACTGGTAATTTCGTGTCACTGTCTGCTCAGGTGCAGCGGCTGCCATGACCGGACGGCTTTCCGCTTTCACTACTCAGGTAGGCAGGTGGCTGCTGAACGTGAATGTACACACTGTGTCACCCACAGAGAAAAGCTGGCTGGAAAAAAGTCACCTGAACTAATTAACATTTGGGGGGATGTGGTTAAAATTATCAACCACATTCAAGTGCGTGCCCTTGGCTCATGCCTGTTCACACGGCTCTGTGAGGAGAGGGACACAGCACATGCATCTTCTCTCACGCACAGAGGTGACACGGCTTTCTAGACGGAGATCGCTGGACGGAGTTTCTGTAATGACAGCTGCTCCTCAGACTTTTTTTTTGAGAAAACCAATCACCAGTAACAGCACATTTTAGTGACACAGAATTGTTCACAAAACTTGCTTACTTGTGTTCAACCTGTTCAACAAACTCAATGTTACTTTTGGTAAGAATGACCAGAAGTTGGCAGACAAAGTGGCCATATTAGAAGCCAAAATGGAATTATGGAGGTGACCAGTGAACATTCAGATTTCTGACTCATTTCAAACGTTAGCAGAGATTTTGGGAGAGACTGAGCCAGGGCCCACTTCCTCCCGGCTGGTGCACCATCCCCCATCTCAGCTTACAGAAGAGTCTGAGCATTACTTCCCAACCACAAAAGAGCCCTAAACTGAGAAGGAATGGGTCTGTGACCCATTTGTTAATAAGTCAGGGAAATCAACTTTGTCCACGCTAGAAGAGAATCAACTGCTTGTGACTGCAAATGATGAAGGCCTTGAAAGTATGTTTGAGACAACTTCACTTCTCCACAGGTTCTGGATTACAGCCAAGGTAATCTGAGTTTGCCACAAAAGCACTTTAAAGTCTGTTTCTATTTGCAACATTCAATCTTTGAGAAGCAGGGTTTTCTGCAGTGACAGTAAGCCAAACCAGATTAAGGAGTAGACTGGACATAAGCCACCCACTTCAGTGTCACTGTCTTACACCACCTAGATGCTGCTGTCTAGTTACAGGAAAACAAGCTGAGGGCTTTGAATGATTCTCCATTATGGTGTATATATGTAATTATTTCATTCTATATTATAATGTTATAATTATAGAAATTATGTGCACAATAAATGTAGTGCACTTGAATCATCCTGAAACAACATTCCTCCCAGTCCATGGAAAAATTGCCTTCCATGAATTCTATCCTTGGTGCCAAAAAGGTTGGTGGCCACTGCCTTCAACTGCTTGAATAAGTCTAACTGACAGTATGAAGTATAATTTGCTTTACTCAAGTATACTGATTTTAAATATTAATCACATTAAAAAACTATATTCACAGCTGTATCTAAGCATTTTTTGGATTCACAGCTGTATCTACGATTTTTGAGATTTGACCAAACAAATGGTAAACATAGAGCAATCAAGTTGACACAAAATTAACCACCACAGCATGAGAAGTTATAGATTATCTTCTAAACCTGTTGACATGTTTGGTATTTTCAGAAGCTGTTATGATTAATTGTAGGACATTTTCATAATGTCTTTAGCTTTGTGTGTGTTCACATTCATACTGTATTAGTATAATTTATTGTTAAAAATGTATGTGTGTTTTATGAATGTATGGGGCCTAATTGAGTCAGAATGTATAATTGTCATTTTCTTCTTCACAGTTATTTAATATAAAGTTTTTGATCATCAGAAACTATGCTAATTCTAAGAGACATTGTAGTTATCATAATGGATACAGTCTTGCACTCTTGGACCTGACTGCTCCAGCGGCATTCAAATTGTTGGCTGTGTGTATAAACACGCCATGCCAGTGACTCACTCCTCGAAACTTTGCTGAAGATCAGTCCCATTCTAGGCACCAGGATGGTGATGCATTTAGGTACACCCAATGTTTAACATTAGATTTTTAAGTTGTATAAGAAAGCACTGAGAAGAGAAGAGATGTGTTTATCTAATAATTAGAATTCGTGAATCCTAATTGTGATCCTCTTTCATTGTCAAACTCTACTCATATTAGGAAATGTTTTAACTGTGGAAATTAGAGACAAAGCATTTTTTTTTTCTGATTTTCTTTTTTTATATATAAAATACCTTAGATCTTAGACCTAACTGTCTTGGAAGACATTCTGAGTCCTGCTGGTTTACCACTGACACTCACGGGCTCCTACTGTGCGCCCGTATGCAGCTTTGCTACACCACTATTTGGCGCCTCCATCTCCCTTTGTGCTTTGCATATGGCTCTGACTGGTTTTCAGGTCTGTCCTTTCTCCACTGAACCTGTGTATGGTTTCAAGCATCTAGTCCTCTTGACAAACTCAGTACAAGCAGTTGCTGGTTACAAACAAGACAGGTTCTATAGGTTTGTTCTTAAGTTAAATTTGTATGTCAATTGGATCAGGCGCATTTGCCTATTCCCTATAATAGCTTCTGTTTGTAAGTGCAACTCATATGTCAATGGGATGATATTTGTAACTCAGGGAATGCTTTTACTTAGTTGCCATGGAATCATTCATGTGAGAGGTTGCATTTCTTTGTCTGGGTACACTGCCTATACTCTCCAGTCCAGTCTTTTGCCCAGTGAATAATAGTAAAAGTCTTAACTTACATCTTTCAAGAATCACTAGCCTTTGCAGAGTATGTGCGTCTGGTTCCCAAGACCAGGCTAGTGTGCCCTCGGTGTGCACTTGCTTCTGTTTCAGGCCCCAAACAATAGCTTTCAGGTAGAGGACATCGGTACTGACAAGAAAGCCTTAGAACAAACTCTAACAGCGGATAATTCTGTGCGTTTTCACTTTACCTTTTCAAAACTCTCTTGACGACACACAGATAATCAAGGTACAGCATATATAATTGATGAGGGCATAGTTCTGGTTTTGGCCACATTACGTAGTCACCAAGGGGATGGATTTTAATTAATGTTGAAGCAACATGGAATATTAGTACATGAGTCTCACTTTGTCTCTCATGGTAGAGTGCTGTGGTGTCACTGCTCACAGCAACCTCAAATTCTTAGGCTCAAGCAATTCTTTTGCCTCAGCCTCCCCAGTAGAGATGGGGTCTCACTCTTGCTCAGGCTGGTCTTGAACTTCCACCCGCCTCCACTTCCCAGAGTGCTAGGATTACAGGCGTGATAAAAATATATTCTTAATAAATGTTTGTTATTACTTTTGTTGTTTAATTTTTTTTCCAAGAAGCAAATATTAGAGAATAAAAATATCACTTTATCAACAAAAACCATATATATTACAGGAGAGCTACGTATGTGAGTGTACATGCCTGGCATTTAATATAGTGTTAATAATCATTAACTTAATTAGACATGGTGTTATCTCAATGTCTGATGTATGATACTGTTGCAGGGAAATGAGGCCAGAAAGAAACACCTGAGCACCGATGCTGGAAAGAGGAAGAGCTTACTTCAGTGGAGCTGCAGCTGACTAGTGTCCAAAACGGCTGAACTCCCCAGCTGCTTCGTCCTTGGCCTTTTGTAGGGTGTACAGAAAGGCAAACAAAGGAATTATTATATTGCTTCTCATTGGTGATTTCAAAGCGTGGATGGGATTTACAGCAAAGTTTCAGGAAGTTAATCTTTTGCAAAGGAGCTGTGAGGGGGGCTAAGTCATCATGAGTAACCCTTGTGGAGATACCAGCTAAGGGAAAAAACTTCTGGCATTTCAGATGAAGACATAATGGTTTAGGGTTTCTTCCCTCAATACGATAAGTATTAGGCTTTTGTGAATTAATGTAGAAAAAATAATCTTCCAGGAACTAATGACTTTTGAATTGTTAGGCTGGTGATACGAGCTATCTCCACATTATGAATGAGAAAGGTTCAGTAGGTTTGTTGTTAATTTGAATTTGTATGTAAGTTGGAATGGGTACAATCACCTCTAACCTGTAATAGCCTCACATTAAAATTAGCGAATGATGCACTACTTTTAAAAAGTTGTAGTTCCCCTTTTCAAGATGTATTAAATAATGTATTTTTTAATAACATAGAAGCAGTAAACGAAAGAATAGTTTTATTCAATAGATATTCAAATGCATATCTGTGATACTGCCAACTTACAATGTTTGCTAATGAATTAATATGGAATAATGAAAAATACTCAGCAAGAGACTGATGTTTGCCAAACTCTAAGGAAAAGTAATTCAAGTTTTTTCTGTTCTGTGCAAGTATTCAGGATAAGGGCAAGGGGGTATGCCTTTGCTCTGCCTAGCCTCAGCTGAGGCTCTATTCGAATGTGTTTTCTCAGTGTGATCTGTGGTAGCCCTCCTTGATTATATTAAATGAATTCCAGTCATCCTTCCAGCCTTAATGTAACTTACTGAAAAGAGGATGACCTACTGGTCATAGTGAATCGTGTTTAATTACACTTATTAGCGATTCTGTGCAATTTGCAATATTTTAGGGACTTTTATTATTGTTGCTTAGGGAAATTTAAGAAACAGGCTATCCCCTGTGAAATGGTATGAAATTGTCCAGATGTTATTTTCTTTCCTGAGTGGGAATGAGGGGAGGTTAAATATAAAAAGATGGGGGGAAGGGTTTCACTCAACAGTAAGAGGAACCAAACTTAGCTATAATGTGGGTATCTATAGAATAAAATAAAGTTGATTGATATGGGTATTTATTTGGAGAAAGGTAGAAAAGGTAACAATAAGACGTTGATTGTTCAGCATTAGTCAATTATAATGAAAAAATACTTGTTTCCTACCAGCGCGGGAATTTAGAAGAAAATAATTAAGTATAACGCACTATTTAAAAAATATTACCATTTTAAAAACTTTTTTTAATCTTATAAGATTATAATAAACAAAGGGTAAAGATGTAGAATGAAGTGCCGGACCCTGCAGGGGGCCTCACGGAGGAAACTGCTAAGCAGAAAATGAAGAAGATAAAAGAAAAACTACATTGCTGAGATCAAGCCCAGAGAGGCTTGGAGCCCAGTGATCGGGTAAGGGGGACCCCTCGCTCCTTCCGAGCCTCCAGTGACCAGTGGGCCGCTCTTTGGGGGAGGCCTCCCCACCCCACCAGCCCAGGAACAGCGGCAAACATGGAAAGGTGGGGCGAGCTGACAGGACCCTGGACCCTGGACAGGGCCCTCCCCAGGCAGTGTCCGGAGAGGTGGGCCGCCAGCTGGTTCCAATTCAGACACTTTGCTCCCAGGCCTCCCCACGCGCGGCAGCAGGGAAATGGCTAGAGCCTGGAGTTGGACGAGCAGCTACTCCTCCCAGCTGGCTGGTGCTGCAGCCTAAGTCCCCACGGAGAGTGGGTCCCACGCCTGTCCCCTTGCAGGCCTGCAGAGGACCTGGGTACCTGATGTGGGAGCTGCCTTCTGGCCAGCGTTTCCCGGAGTCGCCCCCAGCAGGCGGATGAGTGGGCCTGAACTTGTGCTTACGGACAGACGGAGCAGGTTGCTGGGAACACGGGGGAGGGTCTGGGACGGAGCTGCCGGGGTTTCTAGACACAGCAATCTGGGAAAAGTACCCCTTTCCTCTACAGGAAAACCACCCTGCTGAATTAAGGTGGGTACTTAATTAATGACTTTCAGCGAGGGAAAGCCCAGACCCCAGACCCGGGAACCAGGCACAGGCGGTGCAGTCGGGCTTCCTGCTACTCCAGATGCGGCCCCTCTCCCACCCAGTCTGCGGGAGGGCGGGCACTTTGTACTGGGAATTGGAGACTGGCTCCCCCTCTCCAGCAGGCACGTGCTGCAGGCTGAGATTTCCCCAGAGAGAGGGACTCATGCCTGTCCCCTGGGGGAAATGCAGTGGCCCAGGGTATCTGATTTGGACGTGCCCTGCCTGCTGGTGATTTGGGAGGTGCCATCCCAGCGGGTCAGACAAGCAGGCCAGACCCCGTGCCCCCCGGAACTGAAGCTGGTTGCTGGGGAGACAGCGGGAGGGACGGCAGCTAGACTCAGGTGGCTGGCGAGGGAACCCAAGTGCACAGAACGGACATGAGAGTATTTTGGTTCCAAGACACGGTGATCTGGGAGAGTGCCCATCACCCCCGCACCCCACTCCCTGAAAATCACCCTGTGTCAGGGTTGGTCCTTTAGGGAGGTAGACCCCACATGCGGAAATCACAGCAAGCTGGTGTGGGGCAGGCAGGCAAGGGATGACCGGGAGCCGTGGGCCCTCCCCCCTCAATTCCAACCAGGAGAGCAATCTCTCTGGCGGTTACATACTCAAACACCTCTCTCCAGCTGTTGCATACTCCAAGCTGAGGCCACCACAGAGAGTAGGGCTCACACCACTTCTTTTGAGGACTTGTAACTAGACTCAAGGTTCCCAATTTGGGAGCTTCCTGACTACCGTCATTTCATGGAGATTCATGTAAGTAGATGAGACCTGCAGGCTAAGGAGAGGTTTGTGCGATGGACATCCAGATTGTGATTCTCAGATGACACCATCTCCACAAGAAGATCTTCTAGATGAGCAGGACCAGGTGAGACCCTCCTTGGCAGACTTCCACAGAGCCTAGGAGCAGACATTCAAACACTGCTGAAACAGCTACCTTACCTGTGTTTGTGGAACCTGAAGGTGAGATCACCCAACCCAGTCCTACCCTGCCTTTCTCCTCCACTTGCCTCCACTGTGGCAGAGAATGAGGGCACACCTCCAAATTCCAGGACCTCATCCACCACCTGGGGCAATCCAGTGCTCCTCCTGAGGGGCTAACACTGGTCACAGGTCTCAAAACAGTCCTGCAACTTCTTTCTTCTGGCAAGGACACCTAACAATAAGGAGTTAAATTTGCCAGAGCCTTTACATCATTTAATGACTCAAACATACAGGGTGAGGTTGATACCCACAAGCACAGCCTACTGTCTCAGAGATTAAACTGAATGTGATAATACATTCCACACTGCTATGAAGACCACCTGGCTAAAGAAAGAGAAAAGAGATTTCAAAGATTTTGATCCTCCTCCATCAACAAGAGAGAGATGGAATCTATCCACACACTTAGTGCAGCACTGCTACAGCCGATAAACAGCTAGGAACTGAGACAAAAAAAATTCCGAACACTGTAGATTTTGATAGCTTGTTTTTTCTTATCCTCGTCTTTGGAGATTTAGACATCAAGAAGCTAGACATTTAAACACCTGGAAGATTAAACAGACAATCACCAAGATACATAACCACCAGGCTGTCCAAAGTAAAGACAAAGGAGGAACTCCCATAAGCCATAGACAAAACAAGCAAACAAACAAAACACCATCAAATAAAGTAATTTACAAAGGAAAATTCATCAGGTTAACTGCAGACTTCTCCACAGAGCCCTTAGAAGACAAAAGGGATTGGGGCCCCATCTTCAGTCTTTTTTGGTTGC
>CAUYRH010074782.1:0-12854 GCA_963574655.1 Perodicticus potto
TGTAGTCCCAGTTGCTTGGGAGGCTGAGGCAGGAGACTCGCTTGAGCCCAGGAATTGGAGGTTGCTGTGAGCTGTGATGCCACGGCACTCTATCCAGGGTGACAGCTTGAGGCTCTGTCTCAAAAAAAAAAAAAAAGTAAAGAGTTTTGGGGGCTCTCAGTCCAGCAGTCTTTATCCCTTTTCCATTTTTTCAAGAGACTACCCTAGGCTGGGCACAGTGGCTCACGCCTGTAATCCTAGCCCTCTAGGAGGCTAAGGTGGGAGGATTGTTTGAGTTCAAGGCCAGCCTGAGCAAGAGCCAGACCCCGGCTCTACTAAAAGTAGAAAAAATTAGCCAGGCATGGTAGCAGTCACCTGTAGTCCCAGCTACTTGGGAGGCTGAGGCAGGAGGATGGTCTGAACCCCTAAGTTTAAGGTTGCTGTGTATTAGGCTGACACCAGGGCAGTTTAGCCTGGGACATGAGAGTCAGACTCTGACTCAAAAAGAAAAAAAAAAAAGACGAAGGTACACTAACTTCTTCAAACCTTTGGAATCTGTGAATGTCTGGGAAACTCTCCATGAGCGGTGCCTAAGCTTATGAAATGTTTTATTTATTTTTTATTTTATTGATTTATTTATTTTTGCAGTTTTTGGCTGGGGCCGGGTTTGAACCCGCCACCTGCGGCATATGGGGGCGCCGCCCTATGAAATGCTTTAGTTCCAGGAGAACCGAACACGGGAGCAGGGAGCACCTACCCACAGCTTCACCGTGTAGTCATGGGAACCACTGAGGAGCTTTGTGTCATCCACACAGAAATGGCAGGAACTCACGATGTGCTGGTGTCCCCTCAGAACTTTAAATGGAATCTGGAAAAGATGGATGGCAACATGAGTTCAACAAGATTGCAGAATACAAGGTCGATGCGCAAAAATCAATTTTATTTGTGAACATTTGCAATGAACAACCTGACAAAAATTAATTATTCCCACTTACAAAAGCATCAAAAAGAATAGGTAGGAGGTCCGGCTCAGTGGCTCACGCCTGTAATCCCAGCACGCTGGGCGGCTGAGGTGGATGGATTGCTTGAGCTTAGGAGTTCAAGACCAGCCTGAGCAAAAACAAGACCCTGTCTCTACTGAAAATAGAAAAACTGACACAAGAGGATCTCTTGAGCCCAAGAGGTTGAGGTTGCTGTGAGCTATGACCCCACAGTGACAGAGGGAGACCCTGTCTCAAAAAAAAAAAAAAAAAAATAGGTAGGAATAAACTGAATAAAGAACGTATAAAACTTATACTCTGAAAATTACAAAACGTTGAAGGAAACTAATGAAGACTCAAATAAGTGGAAAGACATCCCATGTTAATAGATGGGCAGATTTCTGAGGCCTTTCTTTCTTTTTTTTTTTTTTGGCTGAGGCCGGGTTTGAACCCGCCACCTCAGGTAATAGATGGGCAGACTTAATAGTTAAAATGACGGCTCAGCACCTGTAGCTCAAGCGGCTAGGGAGCCAGCCACATACACCAGAGATGGTGGGTTCAAATCCAGCCCAGGCCCGCCAAACAACAATAACTACAACCAAAAAATAGCCAGCATTGTGGCAGTGCCTGTAGTCCCAGCTACCTGGGAAGCTGAGGCAAGAGGATCGCTTAAGACCAAGAGTTTGAGGTTGCTGTGACCTGTGACACCACAGCACTCTACCCAGGGTGACAGCTTGAGACTCTGTCTCAAAAGATATATATATATATATTTAAAATGACAATATTCTCCAAAATGATCTACCAAATTCAATACCATCACTCCAAAATCCAAGCTGACTTCTTTGTAGAAATGAACAAGCTAATCCTAAAACTTACATGAAAATCCAAGTGGACTTGAATAGCCAGAACAATGCTGAAAACGGAAAACAAAGGTGGAAAATTCTCATTTCCTGATTTTGAAACTTCCCACAAAGTGACTAACCAAGACAGTGTAGTAGTGGCATAAAGATAGACCTACAGTCAATGAACTAGAATGGACAACCCAGAAAGAAACACTCACATTTATAGTCACCTGATTTTTTTTTTCACACAGAGTCTTGCTCTGTTGCCCTGGGTAGAGTGCCGTGGCGTCACAGCTCACAACAAGCTCAAACTCTTGAGCTCAAGCGATTCTCTTGCCTCAGCCTCTCAAGTAGCTGGGACTACAGGCACCTGCCACAACTCCCAGGAATTTTTTGGTTGCAGTTGTCATTGTTGTTTAGCAGGCCCAGGCTAGGCTCAACCCTGCCACCTTCAGTGTATGTGGCAGGCACCTTACTCACTGAGCTACCAGTGCCAAGCTAGTCAACTGATTTTTGACAAGGGCCCTCAGACTGTTAAATAGGGAGACAATAATATTTCATTATTATTATTGTTTTATTTTTTAATTTTTTAAATTAATTTATTTGTTAGAGACAGAGTCTCATTTTGTCGCCCTTGGTAGAGTGCCACGGCTTCACAGCTGACAGCAACCTCCAGCTCCTGGGCTTAGGTGATTCTCTTGTCTCAGCCTCCCGAGTAACTGGGAGTACAAGCGCCCACCACAATGCCCTGCTATTTTTTGTTGCAGTTTGGCCGGGGGCTGGGTTTGAACCTGCCACCCTCAGAATATGGGGCCTGTACCCTACTCACTGAGCCACAGGCGCCACCCTATTTTTTAATTTTTAACAGCACTCTACTAAAGATGACTCCTGTCTCAATAAAAAAGTAAAAATGTGGCTGGGCACCTGTGACTCAACGGGCTAAGGCACCAGCCACATACACCTGAGCTGGCAGGTTCGAATCCATCCCAGGCCTGCCAAACAACAATGACAGCTGCAACCAAAAAATGGCCGGGCGTTGTGGCTGGCGCCTGTAGTCCCAGCTACTTGGGAGGCGGAGGCAAGAGACTCACTTGAGCCCAGGAATTGGAGGTTGCTGTGAGCTGTGATGCCACAACACTCTATCCAGGGTGATAGCTTGAGGCTCTGTCTCAAAAAAATAAAATAAAATAAAATAAAAATGTAAAGGTCACACAATAAGTGTTGGCAAGGACCTGGGAAAATTAGAGCTCTCATACATTGCCATTAGGAAAGTTCAAGAAGATACAGCTATTTGGAAAAATCTTTTGATAGTTTCTCAAAAAGTTAAACATGTGGGTTAACATATGACCCAGCAATTCACTCCTAAGCATATATCCCAGAGAAATGAAAAGTCTCATAAAAACTTGAGCATATGTACAGAATGTTCATAGCAGTGTTATTAAGTGGAAACAAGCCAAATTCATTCAGCTGATGAATGAATAAATAAAATGTGTCACAGGCATGCAGTGGGATGTTACCTGGCGATAAAGGAAGAAGTAACAGATACCACAGCGCGCATGAACTCTGAAAATACTATGCGATGAAGAGAAGCTAGTGACAAAAGACACGATGTGGCTTGGTTCTATGAACCAATAGACCAGACTAGAGCTGGGAAATCTATACAGACAGGAAGAGTTGGGTCACAGGGAGATGCAGAGTCACTGCTAACCGGTATGGGGTTACCGAGGTGACTAAGTTGTTCTAAACTGTTTGTATCAAGGATTGCACGACTCTGAATACACTAAAAACCATTGTATTGCACCCCCTGCGTGGTTGTGGTTGAATTTTATGGAACGTGATTATACCCCCAAGTAAAACTTGGGGCGGGGAGACAGAGGGAACAAACGTGAAATTATTCCGTTCCCCTTCCTTTCTCCACGGCGACGTGTTCAGGGGTGCTGAGACGCTGAGTTGTGGGGTCCGGGGCGGAGGGGAAGAAACGTGGGACGCGGGCTGTGTCCAGGCAGTTGGGCTGCCATGAGGTCAGCTGGTGGCGCAGGGATGGGGAGGCGGGCGGGTGCGGGTCAGGCGGAGATGATACCCTCCTCTAAGGCGAGCGGGGCGCGGTGTGCACAGGGGAGCAGGCTCGGCCGCCAGGGGACCGGGAGACACAGGGGAGCGGGCTCGGCCGCCGGGAGACCGGGGTGCACAGGGGAGCGGGCTCGGCCGCCGGGGGACCGGGGTGCACAGGGGAGCGGGCTCGGCCGCCAGGGGACCGGGGTGCGCAGGGGAGCGGGCTCGGCCGCCAGGGGACCGGGGTGCACAGGGGAGCGGGCTCGGCCGCCAGGGGACCGGGGTGCGCAGGGGAGGAGGGGGAGGCCTGTCTCAAAAAATAAATACATAAATAAAATAAAATACACTAAGTAAAAAAAATAAAATTAAGATGGAGAAGGGGTTTAAGATATGCTTCTACTTATGTAAAAATAAAACAAGTGAGGCTCAGCGCCTGTGGCTCAACAGGCTAAGGCGCCAGCCACGTACACCTGAGCTGGCGGGTTCGAATACAGCCCGGGCCCACCAAACAACAATGACGGCTGCAACCAAAAAATGGCCGGGCGTTGTGGCGGGCGCCTCTAGTCCCAGCTACTTGAGAGGCAGAGACAGGAGACTGGCTTGAGCCCAGGAATTGGAGGTTGCTGTGAGCTGTGATGCCACAGCCCTCTATCCAGGGTGACAGCTTGAGGCTCTGTCTCAAAAAATAAAATAAAATAAAAAATAAAACAAGTGAGTAGTGGGAAATATTTCACCAAAGATTCAAATACCAGGGCCAGTGGTTCATGCCTATAATCCCAGCATTCTGGGAGGCCAAAGCAAGTGGATTGCTTGAGCTTAAGAGTTTGAGACCAGCCTGAGCAAGAGCCAGACTTCGTCTCTAAAAATAGCCAGCCATAGTGGCAGGTGCCTGTAGTCCCAGCTACTCTGGAGGCTGAGGCAAGCAGATCTCCTGAGCCCAAGAATTTGAGGTTGCTATGAGCTGTAACACCATAGTACTTTATCCAGGGCAACAGAGACTCTGCCTCAAAAACAAATAATAATAATAATAATAATAAAAATTATCTGTTGGATCCATCTCCTCTTTCAATATAACCAAATTGCATTTTGTTTGATCTAGTGTTTGGAACTTGTAGCATACATTTAATGCCTTTTAAAATTTACATTAAATATACATTTTCCTCTTAAAAAAAAAAAAAACCAAGCTGGGTGCAGTGGCTCATGCCTAGAATGCTAGCACTTTGGGAGGCTGAGGAGGGTAGGGCTTGAGTTCAGGATTTCAAAGCCAGCCTGAGCAAGAGTGAGAGCTGTCTCTACTGAAAATAGAAACACTTAGGAGGGCATTGTGGTAGGTGCCTGTAGTCCCAGCTACTGGAGTGGCTGAAGCAGGAGGATCACTTGAGCCCAAGAGTTTGAGGTTGTAAGCTATGATGACACCATGGCACTCTACCCAGGGTGACAGAGTGCCGACACTATCTCAAAGGAAAAAAAGAAAAAAAAAAGCCTTTTCGGCGCCTGTGGCTCAACGGGTTAAGGCACCGGCCACGTACTCCTGAGCTGGAGGGTTCGAATCCAGCCCCGGCCCACCAAGCAACAATGACGGCTGCAACCAAAAAATGGCCGGGCGTTGTGGTGGACGCCTGTAGTCCCAGCTACTTGGGAGGCGGAGGCAGGAGACTCGCTTGAGCCCAGGAATTGGAGGTTGCTGTGAGCTGTGATGCCACAGCACTCTATCCAGGGTGACAGCTTGAGGCTCTGTCAAAAAAAAAGCCTTTTGTATCTATTGAATTTGAACCTTGGGGGATGTTCTACTGAGAATATAAACAAAATAATGATTCCTGTGCTCTTCTTTAATTTTACTGAAAAATCAGAATAAATATCACAATTAGAAACACAGGGGAAAAAAAAAAAGGCAGCAGAGCAAAGCATTGAAACACAGCCTTCCCCAGGCCAGGGGACCTGTCAGCTGATTGACAACTCCTGCCCCTGACTCTGACCTACTCCAGGGTCTTTTGACAGCTGGAGAAGCTTGGCCTCTGACTCTACTCTCATCCAATCCCAGCCTCTTCTGTCTGCTCCCAGCCTTGCCAGTCAGGCATTTACCAGCTGTGGGGTATGTCCCTGCCAACCTTCCTGTGACCCTCTTCCCTACTGTGCCCACTTTCTCTTTTATATTTCAGTTCTCTGCTCCGATTTTAAAGCCTCCGTCAAGGACTTTGGTTTGGAAATCTTCTCTTTTTCATTCCACATGTAAAATGTTTCCCAAACATTGATGGGAACACACGGTTGCGCTGTTAGATTCGCACTGACTCGTTGACTTTTTATTATTCTAAGTTTTCTGTTCCTCCTTTGGCTGACTCTGTTTCAAGGACTGGGGAGTGGGAGGACTCCTTCGCCAACCTGCATTTAGGAGCCTCACCGCGGGTAGCTGGCCAGAGACCACAGGGTCTGGGTTGGGTCAGGGTAATGCTTTGGGAAAAGAATCCTCCCAGCGCTGTAGTCCCAGCTACTTGGGAGGCTGAGGCAAGAGAATCGCTTAAGCCCAAGAGTTGGAGGTTGCTGTGAGCTGTGACGGAACCGCACTCTACAGAGGGTGACATAGCGAGACTCTGCCTAAAAAAAAAAAAAAAAAAATCCTCGCCGCAGACGAGTCCTCGGGTCCCCCCCCCCGCAGCAGGTGCCCCGCCCGCCCGAGCGTCCTGCCCTCCCGTGGGGCGCAGGCCACTGCCCCTCGCCTCATGGCCGCTCTGACCTTGGAGAGGGACTCCGGCTCACCCCACACCGACTTCTCCGGTTCGTATCGTTTTCTGCGTGATGGCTGCCGCCTCGTGTCCAACGCTAGAGGGTCACAGGCGACCAGTAGCTGGGTTTTTTGGCGTGGCACAGGGCCGGACAGCCTGAAGCAGCCCAAGGCTCTCAGCAGGGTCCTCCAGGGCAGCCTGGGTGCGGTCTGCAAGGACGCCGACACGGAGGGCCGCTCGAGTTCCTGGCTCGGGATTGTGCCCAAGCTCTGCTGCTGGGAAGTCATCGACGAGCCCCTGGTGCCCGCGGCTGAGCCAGAGAGAGGTGGAGAGCCCTGGGGAGAGCGCGGCGGTTCGGAAGCCATGTCTGAGCCCAGCGTGTCCCCGCACGCCCCGGGGAACGGCGGCTCCGCGCGCTGGTCCCCGCACCCGGCGGTGGGCACCCGCGTTCCCCAGGCCTCGCCACCTCGCTACCTCCTCACCTGCCTGCCGGGTGGAATGCTTCTGCCTTCTAACACGGCACTAGAAAAATGGGTTTCATGTTCTGGATACAGAGGAGTGAGGCCGAGCTGGCAAAACCGGTGACCCTATCCCCAGACCCACTCCTGGAGCAGTGACCCCATCCCCGGACCCACTCCTGAAGCAGTGACCCTGTCCCCGGACCCACTCCTGGAGCAGCGATCCTGTCCCCGGACCCACTCTCAGAGCAGTGACCCGGTCCCCAGACCCTCTCTCGGAGCAGTGACCCCGTCCCCAGACCCAGTCTTGGAGCAGTGACCCTGCCCCCAGACCCACTCTCAGAGTAGTGACCCCCATCCCTAGACCCACTCTCGGAGTAGTGACCCCCATCCCCAGACCCACTCTCGGAGCAGCGACCCCGTCCCCGGACCCACTCCTGGAGCAGCGACCCCGTCCCCGGACCCACTCCTGGAGCAGCGACCCCGTCCCCAGACCCACTCCTGGAGCAGTGACCCTGTCACTTGGGAGGCTGAGGCAAGAGGATCTCTTGATCCCACAAGTTTGATGTTGCTGTGAGCTATGATGCCAGGGCCCTCTACCCAGGGCCACAAAGTAGCAAAAAAAAAAAAAAAAACAGTAATAGAGAACAAAGTGTCATTGCCAGAATAAGAGGAGATGGCATGATTCCTAAACATGGAAGGCTTGTCATTCTAGGTGGTAAAACAAGTGATTGTCCTTCCTCTTTCTCCTTTTAAAACTGTTACTTATGAAGGTTTGGGGGGTTTTTTTGTTTTAGTTTGTTGAGACAGAGTCTCACTCTGTTGCCCTGAGTAGAGTGCCATGGCATTATATTAGCTCACAGTTCTGAACCCTTGGGACCCTCCCACCTCAGGCTTGCCTTAGCCTCCCAGAGTGCCCAGACTGTGAAGACCCTCTGCACTGAAGTTTTTGTTTGTTTTTTTTTTGAGACAGAGCCTCAAGCTGTCGCCCTGGGTAGAGTGCTGTGGCGTCACAGCTCACAGCAACCTCCAACTCCGGGCCTTAAGCAATTCTCTTGCCTCAGCTGCCCAAGTAGCTGGGACTATAGGCGCCCACCACAAAGCCCGGCTATTTTTTGGTTGTAGTTGTCATTGTTTGGCAGGCCCGAGCCGGATTCGAACCTGCCAGCTCTGGTGTATGTGGTTGGCGCCTTAGCCGCTTGAGCTACAGGCGCTGAGCCTGCACTGAAGTTTTTGAAAAGGTCTCCTTAGTACACATGAGGGGGCCTCTGAGCTGGGACCTAGAGCTATCTGGCCGGGCTCGGGGTGCACACTCCCTGGCTGGTCTTGGTGCCTGTCTTAGACACTTTAGTGACATCTGTCCAGAGAGGCTTAAGCCCCTGCCAGCAGCCTGCCCCCACCCCCACCTGGAGGAGGGGCCTCACTCCCAAGGACCAGCGGGAGGGAACGTGACCACCTCCCTTGCTCCCATGTCCTCCACTGAGCCCAGACTACCCTCATCTGGACTCAACCCTCTTCATCATAAAGCCAGAAAAAAACCTTCACTTTTCATTTATTTTTTGAAGCTTCAGGAAATTAAAATAATCAAGAAGAAAATAGAAAAATTCCATTTTAATTAAACTGTTCAGTCTAGATTTTCCCCTGATACTAACTGAAATTAGATACAGAAACAGAAAGCCGTTCCTGTACCTTTCAAGGCAGCCTTGAAATGTCAAGGTCTCAAAAATTATTTTACAGCAGGAATTTACATATAAACACAATCTGTACAATGTGTTAACCAAACAATCGGGCTTCCATCAAGGAAGGGATCTGTTTCTGGGATGCGGCCGGGCGGAATTCGATCATTGCCTCCTTAGCGGAAGACATTTCAGCCTAGAAAAGGGAGCAGAAAAGAGAAGGAAAAGCAGTTAGATTAAAACTGTAAACTCGGATAGCTCCCCGCGGGCTGACAGTGTGGGGCCTCCCTGGAGTAAGAGTGGTCTCGTCTGCACAGACAGTGGCAGCCCGTGGGGAAGCCTTGTTTAATCTGTATTCTGAAAATGCTGCTTCTTTTACCCCCCAAACACACAGACTCGCTTATCTTCATCCTGCTCTATAAACAGGACTGTTCATAAAGCAACTTCAAATTCCAGTTTCACTAACCTACTTCATCCATTGGGAGACCCTTGGGAAGGAACTAGAACCTGTTCACTCCAGAACCCAAAGCTCCCGAGCTGTCAGGTCAGTCTTAAAGCCCAATTTCATAAATGCAAGAATGGGCTGGGCTTGGTGGCTCGCACCTATAATCCTAGCACTCTGGAAGGCCAAGGCAGTTAGATGCCTTGCACTCAACAGTCAAGACCAGCCTGAGCAATAGCCACACCTTGTCTCTACTAAAAATAGAAAAACTCCTGAGGCAAGAGAATTGCCTAAGCCCAAGAACTGGAGGTTGCTGTGAGCTGTGATGCCTCAGCACTCTACCGAGGGCAACAGAGTGAGACTCTGTCTCTATAAAAAAAAACTGATGAAAACATTTCAGATTGTATACGAAACCAGCACATTGTTCTCCTTGATTGCACTAATGCATGCAGCTATGATTTAATAAAAAAAAATAATAAAATAAAAAAAAAAAGAAAAACTCGGCTCGGCACCTGTGGCTCAAGTGGCTAAGGTGCCAGCCACATACGCCTGAGCTGGCGGGTTCGAATCCAGGATGGGCTTGCCAAGCAACAATGACAGCTACAACCAAAAAATAGCCGGGCATTATGGTGGGCGCCTGTAGTCCCAGCTGCTTGGGAGGCGGAGGCAGGAGAATCGCTTGAGACCAGGAGCTGTGATGTCACGGCACTCTACCCAGGGCAACAGCTTGAGACTCTGTCTCAAAATAAATAAATAAATACACACAGAAAAACTAGCCAGATGTTGTGGTGGGTGCCTGTAGTCCCAGCTTCTGGGGAGGCTGAGATAAGAGGATTTCTTGAGCCCAGGAGTCTTGAGCCATGCTGTGAGCTATGACATCAGGGCACTCTACCCAGGGCGACAGAGTGGGACTCTGTCTCAAAAATAAATAAATAAATAAATAAAAATAAAAATAAATGCAAGAATGTTCATGGCAGCTCTGGTTACACTTGCTCTAGGTCCCCACTCTACAGCCCCAAAGTAGAAAGCCCAGTGTTCAAACAGGTAGCGAGTACAACAAGGAGGCAGCTCACAAAAGCCAGACACACAGGAGCGCATACAACACGGTTCCTCCCAATAAAGGTGAAAACTGGCAAGAGTAATCAATGGTGATAGAACAGGGCTCGGCATCTGTAACTCAAGCGCTAGGGCGCCGGCCACATACCCTGGGGCTGGTGAGTTTACACCCAGGGCAGGCCTGCCAAACAACAATGACAATTGTAACAATGACAAAAAAAAAAAATAGCCAGACATTGTGGTGTGCATCTGTAGTCCCAGCTACTCAGGAGGCTGAGCCAAGAGAATCACTTAAGCCCAAGTGTTTGAGGTTGCTGTGAGCTGTGACGCTATGGCACTCTACCCAGGGTGACACAGTGAGACTCTGTCTCAAAAAAAAAAAAAGAAGCCAGAACAGCTGCCTCTAGGGAGGACAATGGGGAAGGCCAGTAGGAGGAGAAAGGAGGGGGCTTCTGGGGTGCTGGTTTATTCCTTGATCTGGGGGTGACTTCTCCTCACACCAGGGAATGAACATGTATGAGTCTGTGAACTCTGCACATTCACAGACATGTGTGCAACAAAAAGTTTACTTAACTGGATGATTCCATTTTTATGACATTCTGCAATGGGGAAATCTAACCTAGGGCAACTACAGGACTGGTGTCCTTTGGGAAGGGGTGGAGGGGGCAGACTGCAATTCCAACCACAGCAGGTTGCACTGCCCTTGAAGACAAGTGTCAGACCCCATGCCAGGAGCTGGGGGTGCAGATAAGACCACTATGGGCTTGGTGTCTGTAACTCAGCGGCTAAGAGCGCCAGTCACATACACCGGAGCTGGTGGGTTTAAATCCAGCCCAGGCCTGCCAAACAACAATGACAACTACAACCAAAAAATAGCCGGGCATGGTAGCAGGGGCCTGTAGTCCCAGCCACTTGGGAGGCTGAGGCAAGAGAATCACTTAAGCCCAGGAGTTTGAGGTTGCTGTGAGCTGTAACGCCACAGCACTCTACCCAGGGAGACAGCTTGAGGCTCTGTATCAAAAAAAAAAAAAAAAAAAAGGCCTCCATGATTGAGACCTCTAAACACCCCTTCCAGGAGACAGACACAACAGGCAGTCCCCACATGGGGCGAGGTACTCCTCTGACTATGGGGCCTCCTTCAGCTTTTTGGGGAGAGGTTGAGAGTCTTGGGGGTAAGGGGCTATGGGAATTATACCTTTAGCAACCACAAGCATAATATTTAAATATACTTCATTCCCTGGACCCTCCCTTCCACCTATCCCAGGCCCTTCCTCACAAGTAAATGGGATCACGTGTGATAAGAATACCATCAGCCTCCTTCCTATGCAAGAATGTTCATACCTATATGTGCACACATGGGGAAATCCAAAGGCCTGAGGGCGATTCCCTTTTTTTTTTCTTTCTTTTGAGATGGGGTCTTGCTCTGGGTAAGGCTGGTCTTGAACTCCTGAGCTCAGGCAATCCACCCGGCTCAGCTTCCCAGACTGCTGGGATTTCAAGCTTGAGCTACTGCACCGGCCTGAGGGTAACTTTCTAATCCCATCAGTAGGAAAGCTGTTCTTCAGCTTTGGGTCTCTCAGTAGCAGTTTTAGATGCTGATCAGCACACAGCCACCAGCAATGTTTCCTAACTGCCGCGTGGTGCTCCAGTCCAGCCCCCACAGCTCCCTGGGGACACGGAAGGCGTCCACCTGTGTGCCCCACATGCCAGTGGAAGTCATTCTGCCAATGACTCATCAAGTGGTCAAAACCAGCCACAGCGATAAAACGAGGCCTTGGTGAGGTTCTGTGGCTTGGGCAAGTTGCTTCTTGTCCTGTACCTTCCCTTCCCCATCTGTGAGATGGAGTGACTAAGGATGACCTTACAGGGTGGCGTGAGGATTAAATGAGTGAACCGTGGCACTGCACCTCCACGGTCCTCCACCTCTGTCCCACTCACACACCAGGACAGGGACCCATGAATCGGCACAGCTACTTCAGGGGACTCTGCATAAAATCTAAATGCTCACATCCTTCATATTTTTTTTGAACATGAGAATATATTTCCCATTTTCAAGAAATAAATGAAAAAGAACAAGGAGACAGCACTTGTCTTTCCAGGTAGTAACACAGACTATAAGGCCATGGTAATTCCAGGCAGTACCATGACAACCTCAGACCACCCTCCAACCCGTCCCCTCCTATGAAGACCACTCTGAACCCAGAAGCAAACTGGGACCAAGAGTGACATCCTCAGTTATATTTATGTTCATTTGCTAAGCCACTGGAATTTGGGGGCTTATGTCTCCTGCAGCTGGCTCACTTCCCCTGACTGCTACAATGGGCCACCCACTTGGAGAAAAGTAAGTCAGAGTTTACTTTGTTCATAAAAAATAAAACCAAACAGGTTCGGCACCTGTGGCTCAGCGGGCTAAGGCACCAGTCACGTACACCTGAGCTGGCGGGTTCGAATCCAGCCCGGGCCCACCAAACAACAATGATGGCTGCAACCAAAAAATGGCCGGGCGTTGTGGCAGGCGCCTGTAGTCCCAGCTACTTGGGAGGCGGAGGCAGGAGACTCCCTTGAGCCCAGGAATTGGAGGTTGCTGTGAGCTGTGATGCCACAGCACTCTATCCAGGGTGACAGCTTGAGGCTCTGTCTCAAAAAAAA
>CAUYRH010074784.1:0-24506 GCA_963574655.1 Perodicticus potto
AATCAGGCACCCTCTTACGTAACGCACAACTTTGCTTAGCGGGAAATGACGTAACACCATACATCCATACTTTACGCCGACATAAAGCGTCCCCTGCAAGCGCTGGACATAGAATTAACGCCCCAAATGTCAAGAGTGCCACAGTAGTTGAGGAAACATGCTTCTGCGTTTTACCCCCTGGGGCTGGCCTCAGGACAGGCAGCCATGCTCTCCTAAGAAGCTTTCTATCTCCGGAAGAGGGCTGGAGGACAAGACCACTCCACAGAGGGGATTTCCCTGCCATCACCTGGCCACCCCCTCCAACTCCCTTGCTGGAGGACTCTGCCCTCAGGTAAATGTTTTCCCTACTTATTTGGGAAACTTTGAGAAAAATCCCCTTTAGCCATCTTGTAAGCAGTAAAGATGTACCATAATATGATTTTTCCACCAAAATAAAAAAATGAAAAAAAAAATTAAAGTGGCTAGGGGATTTTTATTATTGTAGCTCAAATAATAAATAGTGAGAGCCAACTCTTAAGGCTTCAAGGTGGCACATTGCACAATCGGCTCTCAAAGGTGCAGGCACATGAAGTCTTGTCTCTCTCTCACACGCACACACAAAGAGTGGGTTTAGAATCAATGACTCAGAACCAAGAGGGGGTAACCTAGGAATTTTGGCCTGGCCTGAGGGGCTGCCTGGAGCAGGTGGGCAGCAGCAGGCCAGGACTCCCCCTTCCTCCCCCAGCCAAGAACCACCTCAATGTGGGGCCCCTGGGGACATTTGCATACACTGTCAAGAAAGTCTTCTTTCTGCTCCCTGGGTTTCATCTTTAATAACCAGAGAATGGGCTATTAGGGAATGTAAGGCAAGGGCTCTAGGAAAGTGAAACTGCCCTGAAGACGGAAAGGCAACCAGTGGCCCTAGGCAGCAGCTGAGGGTACCAGGGAGGGTTCTCACGCTTCCCAGCCCTCTTGGGTTCTTCCTTGGCATGCTTTGGTGAACTGCACTGGGCAAAGAGATCAAGTACTAGTTCAAATCAGATGATGAGAATGGATTGGGGGCTGGTTAACCTCAAGGTTAGAGTCTGTTGGTGCTAATGAGGCCAAAGAAACTCAACTCCTTCATGCCCCCAGACAGGTGAGAAAGATGGAACCAAGATGAAAGAGCCACATGCTAGAAAAAGCAAGACCGCTTCTCTACTAAAACTAGAAAAAATAGCTGGGTGTTGTGGTGGTCACCTGTAGTCTTAGCTACTCAGGAGGCTGAGGCAAGAGGATCTCTCAAGCCCAAGAGTGAGGTTGCTGTGAGCTACCCAAGGTGACAAAGAGAGACTCAGTCTCAAAAAAAAAAGAAAAAGAAAAAGAAAAGAAAGAGGAAAGGGAAAGGAAAGGAAAAAGGAAAAAGAGCCAGATGCTATCCATAATCCCTGACCAAGAAGCTTAACTGGACCCTAAGGCTACAAACTGCCCCCTACTGGAGAAACACCTGATGATCTCCCCCACAGCAGATGGCTGTGTGTTAGAACCACCCCAGAGCTTTTGGAAAACACCCATGCTTAGGTCCATACATCAAACATCTGAATGGGGGTCCCAAGCTAGTATTTCCTTCCTTCTTTCTGGCCTTGGGAGATTTGGTAGCTCCTTCCAGTGAAGCAAGCCTGACTTCTGAAATGATTCTCCTGAAAAGTGTACCCAATTCTGTGGTCAGCTTGACCAGGGACACACACCAAGGATTCCTATGAAGTTTCTGCTCTGCTTGGTTCCTCTGGTCACAACTTATTTTCTTAACAACTTGGTCAAAACTTCCCTACTCTTACAAATAATCTGTTAATTAGATCTCAAAGTCTTGGAAATGGGCTGATTCACCAACACCTGAAGTTTCTATTTGTCCTGACACTGGGCATAGCAAAGGATGAGGAGAAATTGTCTGGTGTGAATATAACAGGTTAATTGCACTTTAAAAAAATCTGTTTTCAATTACCTTAAGAAGCCCATTTATGTACAACATATGATGTTTCAAGCAAAGTTGATCCAATAGGCACTGGTATTATGACACCAACTATTAAAACATTGAAATATAGGTTGACAACAGCAGCTTCCCTAAATATTTGGAGTTTCCTTCCCTTCTGCTTCCCCTCCTTTGGTACCACCTCCTGTCCCCACTGCCCCACCCCTCACCCCCATGACCTAGCAACTAGATGTTATTTGCTTGATTCTGACTGGTGGGTGCCCATGCTATAGAGGTTGATCACAAATCATTTCAATTTACTCATGAAAGCAGCTTACCCCAAGGCTATGTGCTTATCATATTTAGTTAGAGCAGTATAAATATTTTTTAAGCTAAAAAAATTGCATTTTTGGCTGGGCTCAGTGGTTCATGCCTATGATCCGGGAGGCCAAGGCAGGAAGATCCCTTGAGTTCAAGGAGTTCAAGACTAGCCTGAGCAAGAATGAGACCCTATCTCTACTAAAAATAAAAAAATTAGCCAGGCATCATGGTGGGTGCCTATAGTCCCAACTACTTGGGAGACTGAGGCAGGAGGATCACTTGAACCCAGGAGTTTGAGGCCAATGTGAGCTAAACTGATGCCACCGCACTCTATCCCAGTTGACAGAGTGAGACTCTGTCTCAAAAAAAAAAAAATGCATTTTCCATGTACCAGACACTGTTCTAAGAACTTTACAAACACTAACTCATTTGAACCTTACAACAACCCCATGAGATTGGTGGTATCATATTCTCTCACTTCATAGATGCAGAAATGGAGGCATTGAGTTCATCCCAATCTGGGCTTCTGAACCAGTCTGACTGTGGATCTATTGCACTTAACCATAGGAAGCAGAACCATGAAATAAAGAGATAGGATTTTTTGTTTGTTTTTGGTGCTGCAAAACTGAGATTCACAAAGTAGACTCTAGCATTCTTCTTTTCTGCCATCCTTCCCCACCAAATTTACACCTGGGGAAACAGAGGCCCGGAGAGGGAAAGAGAACTTTCCTAAAATCATAAAGTCAGTTGGGACTAGAACGCAGCCTCTTAACCACCTCCCCCCCATGTCAGATTGCTTGTATCTAGCTAAACATCCTCTCACAAATCAGTTTGGGAAGTGTGGGGGTTTTAGAAAAAGTCCATAAGTTCTTTAATACTCCTCCCTTCAAGGGGTAGAGGCTCATTTTCCTCTCTTCACGTGTGGGTTGGACTTACCGCCTATCTTCTTATGAAAAGAACGAACATGGCACAAAGTCATAAAAAAACCACTGTAACTCCATCTCTCCACCCCCTCTCCTGTTGTTCACTCTGGGGAAAGCCAGCTGCCATGACACAGGGACACTGGGGCAGCCCTGTGGAGAGACTCATGCCGGGAGGAACTGTGGCCTCTTGCCAAAAGACCAATGTGGAAGCCATCTTGGAAGTGCATCTTCCAGCCCCAACCGAGCCTTCAGCAGGTAAGACCCCCTGCTGATAGCTTGACTGTAACCTCATGAGAGGCCCTGAGTCAGAGCCACCCAGTCAAGGGGTTCCCAGATCCCACCCCTCAAAAACTGTGAGATAATAGATGCTTATTGTTTGAAGTTGTTACGTTTCAGGATAATTTGTTAGGCACAGATGCGTAACAATACAGGAGGCTTTGTGTTACTTTCCCAATGGACACAACTTCACAGAACCTTTTGAAGAGTCTTTTATCCCAGAGGAATATAACTGTATTTCTTTCAAAAACTGTAGGCAATTCGGTGTTTTAATCCACATAGTCCCCCTCACCCTATATTGGTCCAAGCTGGAGAGGTCTCTTGAACCTTTTTTCCCTGCACGTGTTTCTGTAAAGTTTATACCAAGTAAATCAGCTGTCTTTAAGTTCCACCAAAGTTATTACTGCATTTACGAGAGTCCCAAGCTTGATAAGGTAATCTGATGGCAGGAGGTCTGGGGGTGTGATGGTTTCTTGGCATTTCCATGGACAGCCTGCGCTGGGTAGCATCTTGGCAGGTGAGCTCTGCTCCAGTACATCAGACTGCTTGACTACAAATCCTGCCTCTACCACTTGCTAGCTGTGTGACCTTGGGAAAATTATCGAATTCTCTGAGCCTTACTTGTCTCATCCATACGTTTGAGGATCTAATTATACTGAAATCTAATCTGCTCTGTGGAGGCATTGGGAAGAATAAAAGGAGGGGTAGCAAAGTGTGGTGCTTAACAGCATGGACTCCAGACCAAATCGCCCAAGTTTGAGTCCTAGCCCCACCCACTGTACAAGCTGTAGGACCTCGGGAAAATGTCTTAAGCTCCTGGTGCCTCAGTATTCCACCTGGGGGGAGGGATAGTACTTCTCCTGTGACTGCTGTGAGAATTAGATGAATCAATTCATGTGCTATTCCTGGTACGCAGTGAGTAATACACAGCAGGAATGCTGGGTTTAGTCGTGTGGGTTGTTCAATCTTCAGGGGCTCCCTCAGGAGAGGTTGGGGCGGGGTTGTCCAGGCCTTGCACTTTAACGTGGGGTTGCCTACCTAGAGGTGGCGCTGTTTTCTAATTTGCACCGGGCTCTGTATGAGCCAGCTGTCGGCGTCCAGTGCTGCCTTCGCGTCATCCTTCGGCTTTGGGCTGATGCTAACTGGGCGGATGCTACTTTTATTGTAACTGTTTCTTGGTAGCTTTGAGGAGTTATTCTCTGCGGATGCTCCCTATGTCCCCCAAGCCTTGCCAGTACCATTCAGATACTGTTAGAAACCAAATAGACAATATTAACAATTAAAAAGTTTGAAATCACGCAGGACAATACTATGTATTGTTTAGGTACACACTCAAATGTGGTCCAAGTGTGTAGGAATGATAAATGCCACGTTCTGGACAAGGGGTTACCTGTGATGAAGAGGGAACAGAATTAGGAAAAGGAACCTTCAGCTCTATTCAGAATTTATTTATTAAGCTTAGTGGCTACATAAGCGTTTGTTAATTTTAATCTTACAGGTATAATTAATATTGTTAAATGAGACCCACCTTTCTGGTTAAGAATGTGTTTTGCATTTTCTCCTTATTAGTCTCTGTAAATATGAAGTCAGCATATTGATTAGGACCCAGAGAATCAAGCAATCATTCACTCAACAAGTATTTACTGGCTCGGCACCCATAGCATAGCAGTTATGGCGCCAGCCACACACACTGAGGCTGGCGGGTTCGAACCCAGCCCAGGCCAGCTAAAAAACAACAGTGACAACTGCAACGAAAAATAGCCCCAGGTGTTGTGGTGGTGCCTGTAGTCCCAGAGACTTGGGAGGCTGAGGCAAGAGAATCACTTAAGCCCAAGAGTTGGAGGTTGCCATGAGCCGTGACACCACAGCACCCTACATGGGGTGACATAGTGAACCTGTGTCTCAAAAATATATATATATAAAAGACATAAGAAGTGGCTCGGCGCCTGTGGCTCAACGGGCTAAGGCACCAGCCACGTACACCTGAGCTGGCAGGTTCGAATCCAGCCTGGGCCCGCCAAACAACAATGACAGCTACAACCAAAAAATGGCCAGGCGTTGTGGCGGGCGCCTGTAGTCCCAGCTACTTGGGAGGCGGAGGCAAGAGACTCACTTGAGCCCAGGAATTGAAGGTTGCTGTGAGCAGTGATGCACAGCACTCTATCCAGGGTGACAGCTTGAGGCTCTGTCTCAAAAAAAAAAAAAAAAAGACATAAGAAAGAAAACTACCAACCAATATCCTTTATGAAAATAGATGCAAAAATTCTCAACAAAGTACCGATAAATGGAATCCAACAATTTGTAAAAAGGAATATACATCATGACCAAGTGAGACTTATCTCAGGAAACAAGATTGGTTCAACATATAAAAATCAACATATAAAAATCACATTCAATGTAGCCAGGAGTTGTGGTGGGCGCCTATAGTCCCAGCTACTTGGGAAGCTGAGGCAAGAGAATCACTTAAGCCCAAGAGTTTGAGATTGCTGTGAGCTGTGACGCCACAGTACTCTACCAAGGGCGACATAGTGGGACTCTGTCTCAAAAAACAAACAAATAAAGAAAAAAAACAATCATTTAGTGTTGAATGAAAGGATGATCAAAGAGCTAAGAACTTCTTCTATAAACCACAATACTTAAAATAAGCCATTTGCTTATTTGACCACGTTCCCTTCTTTCTGTGTGGGCAGGGTCTCTGTCTTATTCATATTTATGATTTCTGCTATATAATAAGTGATGCTGAAATGATGATTGAAACTGAATAAAACATAAATGTAATTATTGATGTTTTTAAAGAACTTTCAGTATATGAAGGGTGAGAGAAGATATCAAATGATGCAGGTCATGAGTGCCATAATTATGAGTGAAGTTGTATGGGAATTCATTCATACATTTATCCATCTGGCACCTAGTTTTCAGGCATCTACTAGGCACTGGGGACAAAACTGTAAACAAGAGAGACACTGTCTTTGGTTTTTGCATGGTCTGCTTCTCACCACTTAGATCTTTATCTAAGTGGTCTATGCCACCAACATCCTTTGCTTGGACTGTTGCAGTGATCCCATGCTGTAATCCTAACTCATCTCCTTACTCCCACTTTGAAACCCTATGGTGAAATCTCTACTGGGTCCATAGAGATCCCACAAAAACCCAAGTTAGAGCATGTTACTCCCCTGCACTGAAACCTCCAAGGGCTTCTATCGCAGGAGATGGCAGAAATGGCTGCAATTCTTTAACTTTCTCCTATCAAGCGGCAAAGTCTATCTCTCACTCCATCGTGTCTGGGTCAGCTTTGTCCTTCGTCCAATAGAATGTGGCAAATGGAACTTCATGCTACTTCTGAGCCTGGGCTTGCTCTTACTCTTGGAATCTTGACACTGCCAAGTAAACTGGCTCAGACAAGAGCCTGTTGGGGGATGAGAGATCACTTGGAAGAAAACCGCCCCCAGGCAAGATCACCTCAGACCAGGCAATTATCAACCAACCTATCAGCTGTCTAAGGACACCGAGCCCCATTGGAATCAGGTGAGCCCAGCCTCTACCAGAAGAACGTTCCAGACGACCTACAACCTCATGACCTAAATAATCGGTTTAAACCATGGAGGTTTCTGATGGTTTGTTAGGTAGCAAAAGCCAGGGAGAGAGTCGAACTTTGTTTTCCTAACTGTATCCCCAGCGATTAGAGAATTGCCTGGCACATGGTGGGGGCTCAATGAACATTTGTTGAACAAAATAGTAAATTCATAAATGATGTTAACAAACTAATGAGAGAAACAGGAAAAAACCAAGTCAACAAACTGATGAAATAATTGCAGAATGTGAGGGGTGTACTGGAGGAAATGAACTGTAGCTGAGGTTGAGAGTAAGTGGCAGGAGGGGCCCCTTTTTTGCGCTCCCCATTTTTTCTTTTTTTTAGAATAAAAGCTAAAATACTTGTGGTGGCCTGGGAGGCCACCCTGTTACCTCACCAATGTCACCTCTTGCCATCCTCCCGGCCTCCCAGCTGTCCCTTAAAACCTCCAAGCACACTCCAGCCTCAGGTCTGGCTGATCCCCTTGCTTGGAACGTTCTTCATTGAATCACACTGTCATTCACTCCCTCCCTTCCTTGGGGGTCTCTGCTCAGATGTCCCCATTTCTTTTTTCTTTTTTTTTTTTTTTATAAAGAGGATCCATCATTTATTTTTTTTTATTTTTTATTTTTTTTGAGAGAGAGCCTCAAGCTGTTACCCTGGATAGAGTGCTGTGGCATCACAGCTCATAGCAACCTCCAATTCCTGGGCTCAAGCGAGTCTCCTGCCTCTGCCTCCCAAGTAGCTGGGACTACAGGCGCCCGCCACAACGCCTGGCCATTCAGATGTCCCCATTTCATCAGGGCCTTCCTGACCCACATACTGGCCCCCAGAATTCCTTAACCCACAACCCGGTATATTTTTCTTCATAGGAAAAAAATGTTGTTTTGTTCCATTTACCTTCAGAACAATATTCTCGTAGGGTAGAAATTAAGCTAGCCTATACAAAATCCTCTAGGGGCATAACGTCCTGTCAATCTTAAAATTAATCATGGCAGCCATTTGGCTTTGAGACACACCGGGAATAAGGCAGAGTGCCTTATGAAAGAGCCAAAGTACCCAGGCAAGAGTTGAAGTGCAAACAGAAAGCACTGTGCTAGGAGTACACCACAAGTAACAGCCATCTCAGGCGCCCACTCGACAGTCTGCTCAGGCATCTAGTCTGTGTTCTTGTGTATTCCTTTAACAGCTCTAAGGCAGGCAGGGCAACTTTTATCATCCTCCATCCTCCATCGAGGTGAGAGCTCCAGTGAGTTGCCCAAGGCCGTGAAATGATACAGCCAGAATTTAAATCAAGAGCAGTGCTTGTTTTACTAGTTTTTACTGTTCTTCCCATTCTGGGCTCTGACCTGGTGATCTTGAATCATAAAGGTCTGGAGCCTACCCTGTGCTCCAGAAAGACCCTCAGAATAGAGGGCATCTTTTCTCTCAACAGAATAAAGGCACAGGTGACAAATGAGCTTTTAGAGGAGGGATTCCAGGGCCTTCCTTGTGGCTTTTAGCTCTCCCACCACCTATCCTGCTCCACAGCCAGGAAGGAGTGTGCCCTTGGGCCACCTTCCTCCCAGGGCTGCAGTTCGGGCAGTGAGGAAAGCCCAATATAGAAAAAAAGATGGGCAGCTGCTTTCAGTTGAAAATCAGAAAGAAATCCCAGTCTCACTGCTTTATTTTGGTTTAAAAATCGAGTCTTGTGACAATGGAAACTTTTTCCCAGTTGTCCTCTCCTCTCGGCCCATGTTGACAAAAGACGGACTTGCTAATTCTGGCTGGGGATTTTCCCTGCCTGAGCTGTTTTTCTCTTTTATCTTCATCAATTGAAGAGAGCTGCTCTGCCTTTTAAACTGTCGGAAGGTATCTGGGGTTTTATGTTGTTTTTTTTTTTTTCTTTCACATAATTCTGTAGGTCTTTTCCCAGATATGTATTTTCTCTCAAACTAACTTCTAACTTGTTGAAGTTTCCGCCCATGTGACTTCCAGTGTGAGTTACCAGAAACCACAAAAGAGAGAGAGCGCGCAAGCCCCAGAGAGAGCGACATGTCCCTGTGGGGAGCAGTCCCCCTGCACCCCAGAGCGAGGAGGACGCAGGGGTCAGAGGGGGTGGCCACAGGGCAGGCAGAGGAGGCAGCTGTGGAGGGTGGTGGGCTGGTGGCCCAGGAGCAGCCAGGAAGGGAGACCAGCTGGTGACAGAGAGGCCAGAGGTGCCTGGGGCTGTGTACGAGAGACCGGAAGATTTCAGCCATGCCTCACAGCTCCGACAGCAGCGACTCCAGCTTCAGCCGCTCTCCCCCTCCTGGCAAACAGGTAGAGTCCTCCTTTCTCTCTCTCCTACCTTCTGAGTCTTCTGGGGGGCAGGAAGAGTGGCAGGCGTCCTCGTCCTGCTCGCAGAGCTGAGGAGCGAGGAAGTGGCTTGGGGCATGAGCACGCTATCAGGCTTTAGACGTGTCGTTTGCAGCGAGGCTGTGCTGGAGCTGTGCATTTGGGGGGACACCGTCATCTTTCCACCCATTCTGCCGGAGCCCCTCTTCCTGTCCCCCTGCTGATGGTGCCCATCGCCTCTGCCTCACCAGGATTACCACCCCGTGAAACTTTCTAAGAAGCAAAGAGAACGAACATCAAACATCTCGGAGGAAAGGGTCTCCTGCTCCCCGAGGCAGAAGCAACACAAGAGGAGCCGTTTCAAGTGGACTGCTGGTTTATGCACACTCAATCCGGGCCAGAGCCAGTAAAAAGGGGGTCAAGGAAAAGTTACAAAGAGAAAAAGGCAAGTTAGGAGAGAGGAGGGGCACCTCGCTGGCACGGGGGTGGGGGCACTGCCTCTGTCACTAGCCCAGCCAGCAAAGAAGGATGCTAGAGCTGCGGCCAATACCTCTTTCCCCCGTGGCTTCTGGACATGAGGAAGGAAATAAATGAGAAAGTGGCTCTGGAAACTTGTTGGAGACACATGCTAGTAGTTTCTCTCAGCTCTGGGGAAACCAGAGAGATTGAGGTAGGAATTCCGGAGGCATCTGGAGTCCAGACGTCGACTTCCAAGTCAAAACTTTTTAGCTTCGGGGTTGTCAAAAAGTGATGGCCAGACGCAGTGGCTCACACCTGCAGTCCTACCACTCTGGGAGGCAGAGGGGGAAGGATCACTTGAACTCAGGAGTTTGAGACCAGCCTGAGAAGGAGTGAGACTCCCATCTCTATTGAAAACAGAAAAATTGCCTGGGCATCAGGAGGAGAGAGAGAGAGAGAGACTTAAAAAAAGAAAGAAAGAAAGCAAAGGAGCCCCCTGACTACCTCTGCTTCTGGGGCTTTCTCTTCACCACACTTTTCATATCTCTTGCTATAGGGGTCCTATTCTTGCTCATCCACCATGCATCAGCGGATTAAAACCTTCTCCACCTATGGCTTTAAAACTGCATTCTTTCCTTACTGCAGTTATCTAGAAGGTCTTTCAAATTGCTGCAGCCAACGTAAACATATAAGCCTCTAAAATAGCATCTATCAGAAGCATCCGGCAGAGCAGCAGGTAGGAAGCAGTTGGGGTGGAGAGAGCCCTCTAGAGGGCAGGCAATACGGTCCTCTGCTCAAGAGGGTATCAGGGTGGCTCTGAATGCCTCAAGTTTGTGCTCTTCTTAGGAAGGAAATTACTCATGGCTTCCATGGTAACCCAGTGCCCCATCCCCCTTAGAGGACAAACATTTCCTTCCTATCTAACCCAATGCCTTCCTTCTGCAATGTCCTGGGAGTACTGGACACGTTGGTGAGATGTATGCTCCGTGAACCTTGCCCTCGGACCTGCGCCCCTCTAGCCTGAGGGGGACGTGAGCGGGAACAGGGCAGGAGGTCCAGAAGGGTTTCACTCAGATACTGTACTTATTTGGCAGCATCTGGGGCAGTGCTGGAGTTAACCTCTGTTCAAGCAAAGGACATGTCCATCTATGGAGTGAAATTAGAGAACACCCATGAACCCTCATGCTCCCAAGCACCCTTCCACTACCCACCAAATCCAGACCACCTCCGCCATTAACATTGTTCTTCTTGGAGTCTAGTTTTTACTGGGTGTTGTGCTTGGGGCCATTCAAGGTGGCTGAGCACAATGAAGCAAGCGAAGGGAAACAGGAGGCAGGTCTGGGAAGGGCCCCGACGCAGCTGAAGACCACATCGGGTACAAAGCAGCGATGTGGCTAGTGGAGGGGGGATCTTGGAAAGGCACCGAACTCGGCACAGGTGATGCAACACTCCCCGATGACTGTGAGTCTTTGCTCACATCTAAAATTGAACAATGATACCAGCTTCGTGGCGTTAGGGAATTAAACAAGAGTACCACCGAAAGTTAAGTTGCACGGCAGTTGGCACATAGCAGGTGCTCAACAAGGTTTTGAGAAAAAGCAAACAGCTAAAAGAATAGCAAGAAGATTCTAGGCCAAAAAGTGAGAGGATGAGGGTGGAGCAGCCCCCAAGGAGGAGAGGTGATAAACACATTTCATCGCCTTAACCACTTTTGCTGAATGTGGCCCTATTGAGGCCTAAAAATGCCTTGCCTTTTTCCTGTAGATTTTGGTCAAAAAAAGTCATAGAGACCTGAGGATGTATAACAGTGCTTGGGGAACAGCTCTCCTTCGGCTGAGGGCTTTTGGTAAATAGGGAGCTGGGTGGGGAAATGAAGAGGTGACAGGGAAGGATGGCTAGCTGGAGACCAGCTCGGCGAGAGCCCACTTCAACTCAGAAGGCAGGAGCACACTGGCCTAACTCTCGTCAAATCTGCTTCCCAGGACTCATCCGATGATGTGAGAAAAGTTCAGAGAAGAGAGAAAAATCGCATTGCCGCCCAGAAGAGCCGGCAGAGGCAGACACAGAAAGCTGATACCTTACACTTGGTGAGTGCTCAGCTCTTTCTCCATCCTCTTGAGCCTGATGCTTTGTTGCCGAGTATCAGGGACCCTCAGACCACAGCTTTGATTCTGGCTGCATGGGGATGGTGGAGTAAAGAGGCTCTCCTAATGAGTGCATTAAGAAGGTTCTGGTAGCAGGGAATGGGCCAGAAGGCTAAACAGAAAAATAAGCCTTTCTACCCCGGGGAGGGCTCAAGGACTAGATGGGTTGAGTACGGGAAGCCCAGAGGCTGAGTGGAAGGCAGAGCCACCTGCCCAGGGGCAGGGCAGCTGGAGACAGGTCTTTTACAAGCCATTGATTGAGAGCAGAAGGCAGGACTATCTCTGGGGGCAATTTAGAAGGCCTTAAGTGCTTTGGGAGAGTCCATCATCTTGCAGTGCTGGGATCTCATCCCTCGGGCAGGCAGCTAGGGGACAAATCTCTGCTTTCGGGGCAAGGAGGTCCACAGGGTGCTGAATCTCAGTCTTCTTTTCTAAGCATCATTAAGGTGTTATTTTGAAATTTCTGTCTCTAATGATATCCCAAGGGGTCTGTAAAAGATGCCATTTCAAATGCACTTATGTGGGATGGTTGCCATCCTGGGTGAATTGCCTCTATTATTCCCAAATTTTTGTACAGAAAGCCTTGACCCCCGGCTTCAGCAGGCCAGGGGCTTGGGCAGCGCCGAGCTGCAGTGTTTCTAGGGGCTGGCTGTGGCTTCACAAAGGAAGGCAGCGCCTCTTCTCTTGCTTTACCGTCTTACCCCTCTTCACTCTGCCCCTGATTTACTTCTCGTTCAACCTTCACTTCCCTGGTTCCTTCCTCTTCCATCCCCTCACCCCTTCTTTTAGCAACCAAAGGTGGGGAACCTGTGGCCTTGGGGCCAAACGTGGCCTTCTGGATCCTTGATTGTGGCCTTTTGACTGACTCCAAATTTTACAGAACGAATACTTTTTTTTGGACAGAGTTTCACTGTGCTGCCCTTGGTAGAGTGCCGTCGCATCACAGCTCACAGCAACTTCCAACTCCTGGCCTTAAGTGATTCTCTTGCCTCAGCCTCCCATGTAGCTAAGACTACAGGCGCCCACCACAGCGCCTGGCTATGTTTTGGTTGTAGTTGCCATTGTCGTTTGGCAGGCCTGGGCTGGATTTGAACCAGTTTGGCAGGTTCTGGTGTATTTGAACCCATACAGCTCTGGTGTATATGGCTGGTGCCCTAGCCACTTGAGCTACAGGCGCCGAGCCAGAACAAATACTTTTAATAAAGGGATTTGTTCTGTGAAGTTTGAATTCAGTTGAGAGGACTTATTTGGGGATTTAGAGGGCCATATGTGGCCTTGAGATAATACTGTCCTTCTTCCTGAAACATTCCCAAACTTCTAATATCCTAGTAATTCCTTCCAATGGAAAAAGTGTAATTGGTATCCAAAATGAATAAGCTTGCATTTATTTGGGCAATTGGTATGGGAACCATCCAGTTAATAGCTATTTTAACATTATCCAGAATAAGTGGGCTGGATGTGGTGGCTCACGCCTGTAATCCTAGCACTCTGGGAGACAGAGGCAAGAGGACGGCTTGAGCTCAGGAGTACAAGATCAGCCTGAGCAAAAGTGAGACCTCATCTCCACTAAAATAGAAAAACTAGCCGGGTGTTGTGGTGTACAGCCGGGTGCCCGTAGTCCTAGCTACTGGGGAGGCTGAGGCAAGAGGATTGCCTGAGCCTAAGAATTTGGGGTTGCTCTGAGCTATGATGATGCCACAGCACTCTACCCAGGGCTACAGAGTGAGACTTTGTCTCAAAAACAAAAAAAGAGAGAGAATAAGTAAAACGTTGTTTTAGGGAGGAAAAAGAAGGTACTTCTTTTAGCTTTATAAGGAAACAGCAAGCTACATGAACACCTCTGATTGGATGCCTGTTTTTTATTTGAAATGTATTCAGCATATCCTCTGTTGTACGCTAACATGGTTTTAAATCCATTAATACTTATTAAATTTAACAAAAGAATGAATGAACAGCAAGTCTGTACCGACTGTGATGGACAGTCTACTGTTCAGTTGTGGGTGGCCCTACTACTCGTATGTTCTCTGTGATTTCATAGAACCTCAGGGCTCAGGGTCTCACAACACTCTGGTTTACTATTTTAAACTTGAACATCTTCCTCACTTTGTCTCCATCAGAATCTGATTCTGATTCAATATTCTTTAAAGCAAAAAACAAATGTGTAAAAATTAAAAAGAAAAAAACATCTTCCTTTCGTATAAGTAGACAATGTCCTCAGATTGGCAAACTGTTGTAAACTTTATAAGTTTGTAATAGGGTTTTTTGAAGTAGAAAGTTTAAGGAGGCTCAGCAGCCCAGCAGTCAGGAGAGAGTTTGATTCCCAGAGTTGCCACTTACGATCTGTGTAACTGACCTCAGAGATGTTCTTAGCCTTCCTTAGGCCTCATCTAGAAAATAGAAATTGACAGTAAATACCTCACGGAGACAGTGTGTGTAAAGAGCTCAACACAGTGCCTGGCATACAATAAATGTTTGGATTTATTGTATACTCAAAAAATGTTAAGTATATTGGCTTGGTGCCCGTAGAACAATGGTTACAGTACTGGCCACATACACCCAGGCTGGTGGGTTTGAACCCAGCCCTGGGCCTGCTAAATGACAATGACAACTGCAACAACAACAACAACAACAAATAGCTGGGCATTGTGACAGGTGCCTGTAGTCCCAGCTACTTGGGAGGCTGAAGCAAGAGAATCGGTTGAGCCCAAGAGTTTGAGGTTGCTGTGAGCTGTGATGCCATGGCACTCTACCAAGGGTGACAAAGTGAGACTCTGTCTCAAAAAAAAAAGTTAAGTATAGTAAGAGTAAGCATTATTATAAGAAGCAAGATAAATAACCATGAAGATTGTACATATGCAGACACACATGTATTTAATCACAGAATCTCAAGGCCGAAAAATGTCATAAACCCTGAAAGGTTCAGACACACATTTGATGTCTGAGACTCCTCTATAACCGCCCCCCCCCCCCCGCAAATGATCCCAATGTACGCCTAGTCCCTTCCAGGGACAGAGAGCTCCCTCCCTCTGAACAAACAGAAGACTCTTCCCTATCTTAAGCTGCACCCCGTCTCTCTGTAAATTCAACCCATTTGTCTTTGTCCAGTGCCCTTGAGGATTTATCAGTGAGGGTGACTGAAGCAAGGTTTCGACTCTGATGCAGAGGTCTCTCTCTGTAAAACAAAAGTCAGAACCCAAAGGTTTAATCCATCTGATGACGCTAGCCATGACCACCATGGGATCATCTCTGGGGCTTGGGTGTCCATCAATATGTCCCCACCCACTCCCCAGCCTCCATCTCGGGCACATTCCCGCCTTCCCCAACTCCTCCCGCCTTTCTTTGAGCAGCACAGCATTCGTGTTTCCTTTTGGCCCAGGCAGCTGGTCCCATCCATGTGGGTGCGGCAGGCCTGCAGATGCTGTCAGCACCATGTATGGTTCTTCAGGTAGACGCTTCTGGCAGCTGCCTGTCAGTCTGCCACCATCAAACAGACGTTTGGCTGTCATTTGAAATCTTTGTTTTCTCCCAGATGACAACCACCCATCTTCTCCGTCCACCATCCTCTTAACTCTGCTTGTGACTCTGGTTTACCCCGGTGTCTGCAGTTCAGCGCTTGGTTTTTCCTTACCTCCTCTCCATGCTGCACTCTAAGTGCAGAGATTCCTGAACCATTCTCTGGCCCCCAGACATCGTCATAGCACTCATCTACCAAGACCTTACAGACCTGGGGTTAGGAGGTGGATACAGAAAGTAGAGTACCAAATTAGGACAACACTCGTGGGAGGGTTTTAGCCTCTTACATACTGGGGTAATATACTAACTGTTTCTAAGTTTCAACTTCTATCAATATTACCTACCTTCAAATACCAAAACAATTATCTTGTTTCTCCTGCAAGAGTGCGGGATGCTCACTAGTTAACACTTTTTAAAAATGTAATACTGTTTATTTAACTTCAAAAACATTTCAGCATTCTAAATGTACAAAAATTAACAGAATGTTGCAAATGTGTTTAAGTACAGAAGGTTCTTACTATTTAACATTTTTATTGTCTATCCTAAAAAATGGCTCACATCAAGACACTACGCATTGATGGCTTTTCAAATAACAGAGTCAGGAAAGAGCCTCTTTTCGTGATTGTGTTCTAACATCCCCAGTGTTGACCACCCCTGACATAAAATGCATGAGATGATTCTTTTCATAACTGTGACATCAACAAATAGAATCTATATTTTGTCTTAATTCTCTTTTTGGTTGAGCATCTCACACAAGCACCTATCACACTAAGTTCTTTTTCTCCTGCAAGCAATTATAGGGTCCATTAGGTATTATACAAGCACTGATTAAAAGTGAGAAAAACATAACTTGACCAGTTAGTTTCTAAAAGATATCAGTAGCTAATAAGTGGATCCAAGCTAATCAGCTGAAAAATTATTAGAAAGAATAAAAGAATGCAGTCAACTGCCAAAACTAATACACAAAGTAATAACTTTCCTAAATATGTAATCAAAATCCAATTAGAAAATGTTGTGGAAGGAGAGATCTCATTGATAATATCAGCAACATAAGGCCGGGTGCAGTGGCTCACACGTGTAATCTTAGCATTGTGGGAGGCCAAGGCAGGTGAGTTGCTTGAACTCAGGAGTTGAGGTGAGTCCAGCCTGAGTCAGAGAGAGACCTGGTCTCAAAAAATAGCCAGGCATTGTGGCGGGCGACTCAGTCCCAGCTACTTGAGAGGCTAAGCAAGAAGATCATTGAGCCCAATAGTTTGAGGTTGCTGTGAGCTGTGATGCCACAACACTCTACCGAGGGCAATAAAGTGAGACTCTGTCTCAAAAAACAAAAAAAGTAATAATAATAACATCATCATCAACAACAACAAATGGAAGGAATAAATTCAACAAAAAGTATGAAGGGTCTACTTAAAAAAGAAATACCTTATAATTGTCCTAAACAAATTTTAAAAGATTCAAATAATTGGAAAGATACACCTTACATAAAGATAGCAAATTTCCTTGAATTAATATAATGTGATCCCAATAAAAACCCAAATAGAGTTTTCTAGGATTTGGGAGCGAACTAGATTAACTATTCTAAGTTTCCAGTGGAAAAAAACTTGTGCAAATTTCCAGGGAAATTCTAAGAAGAAAGATAATGAAAGAAGATTAGCTGACCGAGATATTAAAATGGACTACATAGATAGAACTCAAAAAAACATGGACAAAGGAGGGAAGGGACTGGTGTGCTCCCACTTAATGGGCCCAATGTAAGCGTATTTGGCACACCTCCTGGGTGTGGGGCACAACTACAGTAGGAACCCTACCTAACAAATGCAAACATTGTAACCTAAATGTACCCACACATTAAACTGAAATAGAGAAAAAAGAGAGAGGAAAAAAAAAAAAAAACCATGGAAAATTTAGCACATTGAGCAGAACAGAATACGGAAACAGACCCAAGAAAAAATTCAAATTTTAAGACCCAAATATACATGTCAATTCCTGAAACACAAGTACAAGTACAAAATGACCAGGATGGCTTTTAAACCAATGAGAAAAAGCTGAATTATTCAATAAATAGAGTTGAGACAACTGGCTAGTCAGTTAGAAAAAATAAAGAAAGAAAGAAAAGAAAAGCTGGCTCCTTCATCTCCTATGCAACACACAGACACAGAATAGATGGAAAAATTTTCAGAAAAAGAAAACTAAAAAAAGTTGAAAAAAACACATGAGCATTTAAAAAAATTCTCCTGTAATAAAGAATTTTTTTCCAAATAAATACAAACCCTGAAACCATAACGGAAAAGATAATATAGGTACATTACATTTGTACATGAAAAGTGAAAATTCCTGTATAGATGAAAATAACTATCTGCAAAATTAAAGGCAAATGAAAAACTGGTGGCGGTGGTGGAGAATATCTGTAACACATATGTCCAAAAAAGGCCTGTTAACTTATTCTGTGAGAGCTTTTGTGAACAGGAAATGATTAACAACCCAGAAGAAAAATTAACAATGATTATGAATAGGCAATTTATGGAAAGAGATAAAAAGAAAATGGCAACTAAATACATGAAAAGATGCCAGACCTCACTTACTTAGGAAAATGTTGATTAAAGAAGTAGGAGACTGGCAAGCTGAAAGATGTTGCTAATGCACAATCCTGCAAGGCAATGAAGAAGCAGGTACCATCACACGTGGCTACGAGGAGTGCAGTCAGTACTGCCCCAGGTGAAGGCAATTTGATCATGTCCATCCAAATTGTAAGTGCACATACCCTGTGATTCAGTAATTGGACATCTAGGAGTCTATTCACAACATATCCCTGGATTATACAATTCTGTACATGTAAAAATAATCATTACTGCATTGTTTCTTATAGGAAAGACTGAAAATAAGCTAAATATCCATCAATAAGGTAGTGATTGAATAAATTGTCATTTGTTCAACGGAATACTGTGGAGCTATTAAAATAATGAGTTATGTCTGAATGTGCTAATCCTGAAAGATCGTCAAGTTTCTGTGCTCTTCAATGAAACAGATATGAATGTGGTACCTAATTTGCATATAAAGATTGCATAATTTGCATATACTTTACATATACAGTCATATGTTAAAAATTTTCAAATATATTACAAAAAATTATTAGTGATATTAATTTCTGAAAAGTAGGACTGAAGATCTTAAGCAGGAGGGAGATATTTTACATTTTTTACCTTTCTTATATAGCTTAGGGCCTTCTAAATCACGGGCTTTTATTTTTGTATTATAGATATCAAAATACTCAACATTGATCATTACTACACACGGATTAAGATGGTTTCTTTTCTAATCTTGATATCAAACACTGAATAGTTTTCCAGTGGGATATTTTATCCCCTGAACATCCTAAGTTAATATCTCAGTCCTTGGGGAGACCAACTCTGCTGGGATTTAGGGGATACTCAGGTCCACAGTACTAGGTGAGCCTCTGTAAGGGATGGCAAATCAATTTCCTTTATGTAGCCACCCTGGTTGATTGTAGTGACTCTCTGATGTTTTAGAGCAGGAGGGAATCTGAGTAATCGGGAAAAGAGGAATGAGACCAATTAAGAAGCTTTATTCATGAAAAAAAGCAGGAGATACAGGGAGCAGACAGAAATGTGAGCTCAGAGCTGGGCTGTGACAAGTCAGATCTGGCCTCCAGGGTGGAACTGGGTAACAGGGCCAAATCCAGGAGCTGGAGATTTAAGTACTAGCTGGGTTCTTGCCCCAGGTACTTGCCTGGGGCTGGCTCCTAAAGGAGCCTTACACCAGTAAAAGAAAAAAGCGGTTTACAGGTTCCAGGGTATGTGTTTAATGTCATATACCACAGAAAAATCATGAGTGTATATTAGGCATTAAATGAAGCTTTGAGCTAATGCTGTGAGAAAAAAGGTATTTATAATTGAAGGAAAATTGAGTGAAGAACCTCAGCAAAGATGTTAGCCTCCTGAGCCTCCTTCAAATAGCACTAGAGTTCTGGTCTTCTAGGGAGGCCTGGGACAGAGGCTGCTTACGGTCCTATTTCACTCCCGGAATTCTTTTTCTCTCTCTGGGAGACCATACCGTAATGTTTTCTAGCATAGAGAAGTCATAGGTCAATAAAACACAAAAGAAATGTTATGGCTAGTTCTACCTTAAAAAGTTCAATGTGAAAATCAGCTAACAACCTATAGAAAAGAGACACATTTTTTGGTGCCTTTCTTGCTATGAACTTTTAAAAAACATACGAAATGACTGTGTATTAGCCATTGTGTGTTAAGTGCTATACTTGTGGTGTCCCATTTAATCGGCATCAAACCTTATTATATAATTCCTTGTATTAAGTACCTTGTCCAAGGTTATGTAGCTTGTAACTAGGTCTGTCTGACTTCAGATCCCATTTTCCTAACTATTAAATTATACTGTCTAGGCCAGGCATTGTGGTTCACACCTGTAATCCTAGTGCTCTGGAAGGCAGAGGCAGGAAGATTGCCAGAGCTCAGGAGTTCGAGACCAGTCTGAGCAAAAGTGAGACTATCTTTACTAAAAATAGAAAAATTAGCCAGAAATTATAGTGGGTGCCTATAGTCCCAGCTACTCAGGAGGCTGAGGCAGGAGTATCGCTTGAACCCAGGAGATTGAGCTAAACTGATGCTATGGCACTCTAGCCTGGGCAACAGAGTAAGACTTTGTCTCAAAAAAATGAAAAAGTTACACCACCCTCAGGTAAATGTATTCATCTTCCCTAACATGTATCTTCCTTGAATCTCCTCTTGAATTTATTTATTAATTAATTTATTTTGACAGAGTCTCACTTTGTTGGTCTCAGTAGAGTGCCATAGCATCACACCTCACAGCAACCTCCAACTCTTTGGGCTCAAGCGATTCTCTCGCCTCAGCCTCCCAAGTAGCTGGGACTATAGGCGCCTGCCACAACGCCCGGCTATTTTTTGTTGCAGTTTGGCTGGGGCCAGGTTCAAACCCACCACCCTCAGTATATGGGGCCAGCGCCCTACTCACTGAGCCACAGGAGCTGCCCCTGAATTTATTTTTTTTGTTTCTTTAACAACATTCTCCAAAATTCACAGCTTTCCTAATCCATCATTAGGCTTGGTCAAGAAAGTAAAGACATCCTTATACAGTATATCAATTGAAATCTTTTTTGAAATGACTGTGTAGCAGTTAAGTATTAACATCTTACATGCGAATAACCTTTGATACAATTCCAATTACAAGAGCTTGATGAAAAACTATTTACAACTCCTCATTATTTGTAAATAGTAAACACCTTGTCAATGTTATAAAATTGGACAAGTGAGTAACAACAGGGGATTAAACATATTATGATAACGTTTAAAAAGTACAATTTTATGCTTTGCACTTAAAATGACTATGTTAGATGTGTATTTATCAACATAGAAAGATGTCAATGATATAGCATTGAGTGAAAATGGCAGACTACTAAGGATATGCACCAGTGTAATTCCGTTAATGTAAAATGTGTGGGTTTTGAGCATGGTTGCATGCATAAAAATATAGCTGGAAGGACATTCTCCAAAATGCTAATACTGGTTATTTCTGAGTGATTGAGTTTGGGTAGTCTATCTTACTCCTAATACTTTTCTGTGCTTTTTTGTTAGGATAAATGTGTGCCATTTAAGAAATCAGGATCAAAATTTACACTATTTTCATTTGTGGTAGAAAAAGATGTCAGGGCCATCCACTACCCCTAACTTCTGGTCTTATTGATGATTAAATGTCAGTGTGATTACATTTAGGAGGCATATTGGAAAGGAGGCCAACGTCACTGGTCTTGATACTGTAAACAATGCCTATCTAAATCGGATTATAGGTCCCAGGTCACAAATCAACAGTTGCCCAGTCATAAGATATCTTGCAGCACCCAGATTTCCTTCTCTTAGGAAGAATGGGAGAGTCTTGCCAAAGAGCTCCTGCCCAAGTGCTCAGAGGGTTTCTGAGTTTCCTCTGTTGAACTCAGTCTGGTCCCCTGCTTCCTATGAGAGGGAGATGGGTACATAAGACTAAAGCCCATTCAGATTGTGGGATATCTGTACTCTATAAGACCACATGGTGGCTTATAGAGGGAGTAACAATAATTATGGTCATACCACCTTGATTATAAAATCACAGAATTAAAAGGGAACTCAGAGATCTTCTAGGCCAACTTGCTGATTTACCAGTGAGAAAACATGTCTTTCTCAAAGATACCCAAGAACACCAATCTACCAGTCTGCTTTTGTTTTGTGCCACTTTGCTGAACAAAGCTTTGCCGCACGGGTGGTAGTAATGGCCAATAGGTACATTCGCTGCTGGTGACATAATATACTTTAAACAACTCATTTACAGCAGTGCTTACCAGGAATGGGAAGGATTGTGCCCGTTGCCCCGTTCATCTCTTTCCTAGGAATTAACAAGATGTTAATTCTAGCATTATTTAAAATAACAAGATTTTGATAGCAACCAAAATGTCTAACATTAGAACACAATTTTAAGTAAACTGTGGATCATCAGTTTGATGATGTAGCCGTTAAAAACAATAATTATGGCGACTGTGTAAATGTGATAAAGTTATAACAGAAAGCGAAATACAAATTGTGTATGTACTACGGCTGAGATTTTGTAAAAATAACTATGCATGTTTATTTAAAAGGACGAGATGGCAATGGAACCAACTGCATCAGGGGACTAGAATCATGGGTATTTTTAATTGGTTTTGAATATTTTTGCAAAGAGAAAGCCAAGAATTAGGCCATTAACCATAACTCTTGAACAAGTAGGCACTCCTCAGCTTCAGAACACAAGTCTATAGCAAAAGACCAGAAGGAGTGAGTCCAAAGTTGACAAGAGCTAAAGTTGAAAAGTTCCTATATTTAAAAGAGAATTTAAATTTGTAATCCAAAATTTAAAAAGACAATGACATATTTGAGGAAAAAATATTTACATCAAATCAAATAAATGAAGATTTAATATTTATCCCCCAGAAAGTACATCTTATCAAAGAAATATATCAAGACACCAATAGGTAAGTGGGCAGAGACTATGAACAGAAAGTTTACATAACAATTTTCCTACCAAAATGAAAATACCCCAATTTCCTATTCTGATTATGAAAACAATACACACTGAGGCAAGGTTTCTTGGCCTCAGTGCTGTTGACATTTCGAGTCTCGGAATTCTTTGTTGTGGGGCACTGTTGTGTGCGTGGTAAAATGTAAAATCTACCCTCTAGATACACACAGAACACCCTCCCCCCAAGGTGTGACAACCAAAAATATTTCCAGAACTTGCCAAATGTCCCCTGGAAAATAAAATCACTCCCAATTGAGAATTTGACACTAAAGAGACAGACACATAGAAAGTTGTTCTTCCTCCTTAATAATTAACAACTTGTAACATTAAAATGAAATGTTCATAAATCTAGTTGGCAAAAAAAAAAGTTATTTAAAATTAAAACACCTAAATGCCAGCGATGTCATAATACATAGTAAAATTGATAGGTACTTTCACTACTGGTGACATAATATACTTTATACAACTCGTTGACAGCAGTGCTTACTAGGAACTGGAAGGTTGATTGTGCCCTTTGCCCCATTAATCTCTTTGCTAGGAATTAACAAGATGTTAATTCTAACATTATTTAAAATAGCAAGATTTTGATAGCAACCAAAATGTCTAACATTAGAACACAATTTTAAGTAAACTGTGGATCATTAATTTGATGATGTAGCCATTAAAAACAATAATTATGGCGACTGTGTAAATGTGACAAAGTTATAACAGAAAGCAAAATACAAATTGTGTATGTACTACGGCTGAGATTTTGTAAAAATAAGTATGCATGTTTGTTTAAAAGGACGAGATGGCAATGGAAACAGTTGCATCAGGGGACTGGAATCATGGGTGTTTTTAATTGTTTTGAATATTTATAATGTTATTATACTTATCTTTTATATTTAAAAAAAAGACAGAAGAAAATTGTCAAATAGAGAGTTGAGAAAACACCAAAGCAATCAAGTATGAGGGTAGAAAGGATATCAGTGAGTTAGAATTTGGGGGTCAGGTGTGGTAGGAGACTTTATAATCTATGCTCTAAACAGGGACTCTTTTGAGAGTGAAAGGCGGCCTGAGTAAATATTATACCAGGTCAAGCGTGAACCAGGATAGTCCCAGTAAATATCTGGTCACCCTAGACTTAGAGGAACCCAGGAAGCTCTTATGAAAACTCAAGAGCCATGACAAAGTTCAGGACCAAGCAGAGGGGAGTGGATTCTTAGAACCAAAACACCAATTCCTGCAACTGAGAATCCTATAACTAAAATATTCTCCAGATATTCAGCTGGCACAGGAATATGCCTTATTGTTTAAAGAATGGAATGACAGAAAATTATAAGAGCAAAGGCCTTATTCCCAGTACTAGGGATAATATTAGCAGAAATGATTCACCTTCTCAACAAGTATTTATTAGCCAAGTACTGTTTGTTCCAGACACCAAGGATACAGCCGTGACAAGGCAGATTGTGTCCCTGATTTCATGGATCTTACATTTAGTTGGAGTCAGACTGGAAAACAGGCAAACATGCTAATCGTACAATGTGAAAAGTGCTTCAAAGTAAATGAAATGGTGGCATGCTGAAGTGTCTAAGGAATGGTGAGGAGGACGGTGAGGCGAGAAGGCCTTCCTAGGACATTTCCGATCAAAGGTGAATCAGAGATGGAAGATCTGGGGGAAAGGGGCTCTCTGCAGAGCCTTGAGGTCAGTCCAAGGTCAGAACTAGGCCGGGTTAGTGAGGGAGGGAGGAGGGTGCTCAGTTAGAAAGGCAACTGGGGGCTCGGCGCCTGTGGCTCAACAGGCTAAGGCACCAGCCATGTACACCTGAGCTGGCAGGTTCGAATCCAGCCTGGGCCCACCAAACAACAATGACGGCTGCAACCAAAAAATGGCCAGGCGTTGTGGCGGGCACCTGTAGTCCCAGCTACTTGGGAGGCGGAGGCAGGAGACTCGCTTGAGCCCAGGAATTGGGGATTGCTGTGAGCTGGGATGCCACAGC
>CAUYRH010074789.1:0-19879 GCA_963574655.1 Perodicticus potto
TAAAGGTCTTAACACAATAACTAAGAAAATGCCATGAATGCTATGTTAACCAGTTTGATGAAAATATTTCAGATTGTATATGAAACCAGCACATTGTACCCCATGATTGCATTAATGTACACAGCTATGATTTAATAAAAAAAAAGACTCTCTCAAAAAAAGAAAAAAGAAACCTTATAGTAAAACTCTGATTTTATCCAACAAATGTCACATGTTCTATGAATCAGGAATGATCTAGATTCTCATCATTCCTTATTGTAGGATAGAGTCGTGGGCTTCAAAGTTCCTGTTCTTGTGGAGGTAACATTTTTGGAATAGATAGATAACGAATAAATATGTCTCAGGGATTGATAAATGCTGTGAAGAAAAAGCAATGTCTAGATGTGAGGGTGGGGGAGGAGTAGAGGTGTGGCATTATCTTAGATTGGTCAGGGAAGCTGTCTCTGAAGAAATGGCAGGTGATGGAAGATGTTCATGAAATAAGAGAAGGAGGCAGGCATGTATCTGAGAGAAAACTGTTCCCAGCAAAAGGAGCAGTAAGTCCAATAAGCTTAAGGGAAGAACAGAGTGGCTTCTTTGAGAAAATACCAGGAGCCCAGTTGTAATTGAGAGAAGCAGAGTGAGGGGAAATGAAATTATAGGAGTAGCAGATAGCCAGTAGCCTTGCCATGTTGTATTTTGAGCAAGGGGGAGTTAGGACTGATTTACTTTTCATGAAGATCACTCTGTTCAAAAGACTGGAGGTGTGATGGGGAGTCAGGTATCGGAGCAAAGAATGAAGGCAGGAGGAAACCAGTTAGGAGACTTTTGCAGTTGCAGTCTAGGTGAGTTAGATGGTGACTTGGCCAAGAGGGTTGGACAAGACACTTAGGTATAAACAACCCTTTCCAGAAATTTTAGCTCAAAATGGGGGGAGGATAATTGGAGAGCAGTTGAGAAAAGTTTTCTCAAGATGAGTTCTGTAGCATTTTGTTCCCTCTTAAATTATTTTAAAATATCATTTACTGGCTGGGCATGGTGGTTCACCCCTATAATCCTAGCACTTTAGGAGGCGGAGGTGGCTGCTTTGCCTGAGCTTAGGAGTTAGAGACCAGTCTGAGCAAGGTGTGATCCTCCCCACTCTAAAAATAGAAAAACTAGTTGTGGTGGCAAGATGGTGGGCTTCTATAGTCCCAACTACTCTGGAGGCTGAGGCAAAAGGATCTCTCGAGCCCGTGAGTGAGGTTGCTATGAGCTATGATGCCACAGCACTCTGCCCGGGGCAGCAGAGTGAGACTCTTATCTAAAATGTGTCTGTGTTTAACATACTTTTGGGAAATCTATAGGGCAAATAACTGAGTTTGGCAGACTTCATCTGTGAAATGTAAATAGCAGAAGAGTTAGGTAAAATTTAATCAAGTTATGGTAAAATGATAAAAGGCTTACTATGCATGATATCTAAGTGAGGATTTATTTTACTGAAGAGTCATATCTAAATTACTCAAAACTATTTTAATAACTGTTATGTTGAAGACTTTACAAAGTGCTAGATATACAATTATAAAAGGCACCTAATTCCTCAATTCATGGAATTTACAGACTTGTATTTTTTAAGTTTATGATAATGAGGTTAAAAGAGAAATACTACAAACAAGAAATCAGTTTTAACGATAATTGTCTTTTTATTAAACTTGTCCTAAAGTGAAGTATATTTTAATTATTAGTCAAATGGTATGATTTAAAATATCTTAATGCTTTGTGTAGGTTTAATGTACTTATATCCTATTTATATCCCAGAGTTATTTTCAAGATTAAACATGGTTTACATTGAGAACGTTAAGAAAAAAATAAAGTTAAGTAATTTTCAACTTTACCCTAAAATCACCTGTTGAACCTAAAACCCCACATACTTAGGCCACTGGCTCCCCAGCCAGTTAAATCAGAATGTCTAGTATGGGGGCCCAAATATTAATATTTGTCAAATACTGATTTAATAGATGCACAGGGAATAAAATCCTACAAAGCTCCTGAAAATGAATTGATTGTGTATTTAAGGATTGAGTATGTCTAAAAGATAAAGCAAAATATCAAATGAATTGGGTTTTAGATCATTAAGTTGTAGACAAAGTATGCAAAGTTATTTGTAGAACCAGATTTTTTCAATATCCAAACTTTAAACTTTTCAAGTAAAACTACTCACCTCAGGCTGTCCTCTAATCATTAAGGAAAAAAGTCAGTAAGGTTATTCATTCTTCCTATTTAAAAGAATGAGGGAAGACCGCCTTACAGTAATTTCTTACTTGAATGTCTTTTGGCGCAACCATAATAAAGTGTATAAAAACATAGGAATTAGACAATATAAAAGTTACCAGAAGTTATACTGAAAAGACAATATAACTATATGGAAAGCATTTTAGGTCTAAATAATATTTAGTTTTATAGTTTATATTACATGTTAAGTGCCAAAGCACGCACCCTTCTGTACTAAAATTTTAAATCCACATCAATATTCATTCTATAATCAGTTCTCATTAAAATTTTTCTTCTTTCTTTCACAGAAAATGCTTGGACAGAAGAGATGAGTACTATTTCCACTAAGGCCTAGAATTGCCTACTGTACAAGTAGTCCTGATCAGGCAATATACGAATGGCCCAAGGAAGCCATCAAATTGATTTTCAGGTTTTACATGACCTGCGACAAAAATTCCCTGAAGTACCTGAAGTTGTTGTGTCCAGGTGCATGTTACAGGTCAGTGTTCAATGATTTCTGAATTTATTAATACAAAACTTGGTTATTTTTTAAACATTGGAAGAAAATTATTTTAAGTTACCTTCTTGTTGGCATTAGTGTGCTGTGATAAAAAGAGATGAGCTTTGGTGTCACGTGGCCTTTAGCAAGATGGAGCTGTCTGTGCCCTGTCTATAATATGAGTTAACAACTGCCTTATAGAGTAGACCCAAGATCTCAAATATGAGGTCTGAGTGTAAAGCACTGATACATGGTCCCAAATACTTACTAGATAAGAACTTTCTTCACTTTTCCTGCTCGTATTTTGCTAGAACTAATTCCAGATCTTCCTATGAAAGTGGGAAAAATCATTAAATTAAGAAGTCAGGAAACTTGGGCTCTAATCCTAAAGGGACACCCCAAGCATATTTGGCAAGTAACATGCCCCCTTTATACTTTGGTTTTCTTACCTATAAAATGAAAGAGTTTGACTAGATAATGCCTAAGGTATCAATTCTAAAGAAAAAAGTCTTATTTTTATGTTGTATATTTAAAAATTTAATTTTCTAGTTAATATCACCAGCCCTGTAATTTTTATGTTGTTCTTAGTATACCCAATTTTAGAAGTTCACAATTCTAAATATTTAGTGACAGTTGTGCCTTCACATTTTATTAAACTGGAAATCTTTCTATCAAAAAGTATTTGGGGCTCAGACATGTTTACTCTTTAAAGTTTGAAATTTTATGAAATTGTTATCGAATCTATACTTGATCTCAAGTGACTATGTGTTGTTCACACCCTTATTACCTTTAATCTCACCTTTTAATTAGAATACTGCCTTTAGCCTAAACGAGTTTCATCTCTCCAGTCTTTCCTCTTCTGCCAAAGTACAGATTTCATATATTTATATACACAAAACCTTTTTTTTTTCTTTTGAGACAGAGTCTCGCTCTTGTTGCACTGGCTGGAGTGCAGTGACGTTAGCATAGCTCACTATTACCTCAAGCAATCCACCTGCCTCGGCCTGCCAAGTAGTTAGGACTACAGGCACTTACCATCACACCCAGCTAATTTTTCTATTTTTTGTTTTTCTTTTCTTTTTTCTACCCGCCTTTTTTTTTTTTTTTTATTACAGAGACAGGGTCTGGCTCTTGGCTCAGGCTGATGTCAAGTGGTCCACCTGCCTCTACCTCTCAAAGTGGTGGGATTACAGGTGTGAGGCACCACACCTGGCCAAAACCTCTTGTTTATTCCCCATACCCTCCAGAATGAGGCTTGTATGTCTTGCCTAGGATGTACAAGGTCTGTAATCTGGAATCCTGGTTTCTTCCGCAGCCTGATCTCTCTTCCAGTCCTTCCTCTTCAAACCTTCTGCTGTAGTCATCCTGAGCTACATGGAATTCTCCAAACTTGCCTTTCCATAGTATTATGGTTAAGAGCTCATGTTAAACATACCTGAATTCAAGTTTGACAGTTAGTAGTAGTAACCTAATTAACTTCTCTGACCCGTATTTTCTAAACTTTATTTCCTTAGTTGTACAATGAGAATTTTAAAAATTCACAGAGTGCAAATAAAGCAACTAATAAGATGCCTAATTCATAATGAGTATTCAATAGATATTAGTACTAATACAATACTAATAGGAGTAATAATAATAGAAGAGTCATAACAAATATTTGATGAATAATTCAGTAGTTTACATTTGTCAATATACAATGAGAAAGGAAAAGATGGAATAAGAACGTAGTCAGAAGTTAAAGCAAGTATGGGAAAGGAGCAGATATAGTAGGAAAAGGTAGTCCTCCCCCTCAAACACAAGTAGTTCTTCCTAACTTTTCAAGTAAAATAGAATTTTGTGGTAAAATAAAACTATGCTGAGAATGTTCAGTGAGTTACTTGAAACTAGTAGGAAAATACTATACTTTGAAAATTTATGGAAAAAAAATTTATGCTTTGATAAAATCTCTAGACTACATATTGAAAAGAAAAGCACAGCTGTAGAGATTTTTAAATTCCCCAACTCTAAAAAAGAGTCTTTTTTACCTAAAACACTTTCAGAAGAATAAAGAGTTCTAGGCTCAGTGCCTGTAGCACAGTGGTTATGGCACCAGCCACATACAATGAGGGTGGCGGGTTCGATCCCAGCCCAAGCCAGCTAAAAAACAGCAGCAGCAATAACTGCAATAAAAAATAGCTGGGCATTGTGATGGGTACCTGTAGTACCAGCTACTTTGGAGGCTAAAGCAAGAGAATCACTTAAGCCCAAGAATTGGAGGTTGCTGTGGGCTGTGATGTCACAGCACTCTACTGAGGGTGACATAGTCAGACCCTATCTGGAAAAAAAAAAAAAAGAATAAAGAGCTCTACTGTTATAGTATGATCAACAGAATATGTTAAGGAAACAAGTTGTAATGCAGGGTACATAGATGGAGCTGGGCAAATAAATATATAACACATATATATGTTTGCCTCTGCTTGCTTAAAGAAATGGTGGAAGAGGCTTGGCGCCTGTAGCTCAAGCGGCTAAGGCGCCAGCCACATACACCTGAGCTGGCAGGTTCGAGTCCAGCCCGGGCCCACCGAACAACAATGACTGCTGCAACCAAAAAATAGCTGGGCGTTGCGGCAGGTGCCTGTAGTGCCAGCTACTTGGGAGGCAGAGGCAGGAGACTCGCTTGAGCCCTTGAGTTGGGGGTGGCTGTGAACTGTGATTTCACAGCACTCTACCCAGGGCAACAGCTTAAGGCTCTGTCTCAAAAAAAAAGAAAGAAAGAAAGAAAAGAAAAAGAAATGGTGGAAGAATGAAAAACAAAATTAGGATAGGATGATTACCCATAGTAGGCAAGAGAGAACAGGCCTGATGGGAATAGAGTTAGGATTGAGACTTCTTAGTATGTATCCTTTTGATTGTTTTGATCTATGTAAATGAATTACCTATAGAAAATAGGTGATACTGAATATCACCTTCACTATGTTAATCTGATTTTGTGGGAAAACTCCTCTACACTCAGCATGCTTCCCTGATGACACAAATTACCCATGAAACAGAACATACTTTTTGAAAGTGAGTTGATAATCATTCTAGGCTTTCAAGTAATACACCTTTTTAGCTGATGAGAAATGTGACAAGAAAGGGATGGGTAAGGCATTTCTGGGGATATAAGTATGGTCCAAGTTTCATCAAATTTGGAGAGAAATTTTTAAAATGTAAAGGCAAATTAAGCTACTTCTAAATGACAACCTCTCTTTTGAAAACTGCTCCCTCTTTCTCAGTTGGGTGGGCTTCTGTTCTTTCTCTTGGGAAACCTCACTGTGGTATATTGTTTGGTTCAGGACTTTTTAAGAAATTAATAGTTAAGGATCATGGCATGTTGCCACTCTGTACCTGTTAATTCTTAAACAACTTTCTTCTTAGAAGGAGAACATAAGTATCTCTCCTTTGCTCTTTTCTTGACTTTAATTGCACAGATTCTTCTTTTTGGAATTACATTGTTTCCTTGTGCTGTGGATTTTTCTAAAATAGCTATATTGCCAGCAACTGTAATTTGTATCTTTAAAATGTGTTTTTCTATTTGGTAATTAAAACTTAATTGTGAAAATACTGCATAGTTTGCACTTTGATTTTTTAACTGAGTTTTTCGCTATTTTAAAATTTTCTTCTTAGGGTAACTGAATCTGTAGATTTAAAATTGCTATTCCTTTTCTCAGTAATGCATTAAGTATTATTCTTTCAGTGTACGTAAGGCTTCATTATTTAAGTGCCATCTCCTTAGTTGAAGTAGATGACCTTCTCCCATAGTTCTTATCCATTTTTCTATTATAACACCTACCATCCTGTATTATATTATTCACATTAATCTTCTCAGCTAGACTTTGAGATTCTTAAGATCAGCAGTTGTATTCCTTTCTACTTGCCTAATGGATACTCAGTAAATGTTGGCTGAAAGAGTAAATGAACCAGAGTTTCAGATGGGTAATTATAAGGTATACTTGGATACTATCTGTGATTTCTCTGTAGGAGTTTGAGGGAAAAGTTAAAGAGGAACTGGAAATAAGATTCATACTTTTTTTGTAGTTTTAAAGAGAATGCAGATTTGTGGCTATATACAAAACAGTGATTCTCAGCCTTTTAAAAACTCATATCCCACCCCTTTTTATACACTTAAAGTGAATCCTCTACAGTTTCCCATGAAAAGCAAACAGAATTTCTTTGAGAAATATCTGATTCTGGGTCTGGAGTACAAAATGTACAAGATAAGCTTGGACATCTTGCCATATCAAAAAGCAAAGGAAGCTACGAAAAACTATTGGATTTATTTCATATGTACCCAGGAGCCAACTTGAAGCTATTCTCTCTAGCCTAAATAGTCTATAGTCTAGACCACAAGATTGAAACACATTAAAATAGTAAAGATACAGAAATTTATAACTAAATCACAGTTACTTTTAGAGGTTGCTAAGGCATTGACTTATTCTAAAAAACTGATTTCTGCACCCCCCTTTCTCAATTGGGTGGGTGCGTCTTTTGGGCAAAAAGTAACCAAATAAAGTAGTTGAAGAGAGTAGGTCTATGAGGAAGAATTGTTGTTAAGAAGATTCCAAAGATGGAATCTTGCCATTGGGATATCACCAATATTTCTAAACAATGATCATCAGTAGCTGCTAAAAATCATTTGGTTCAAGCTGACAGCATCTGACTCCACCAGTCTACTTTAAAATCACAAAAAAGGCATACATCATTGTGTCTCCTTGTATGATGTGATAATAGACTCTATGAAGAGTACCAAAAGTCATACATGAACTTGATCACATCTTCAAATATAACTACTACCTTATAATGAAATACAGGTAATATTGACACCACAAGGTGCAATCCAGAATGTGGAAAATTGGACAAGTATCAGGTTTTCTTATTAAAAAGACAGTTGAAAATTTTTTTTGAAAAGGGGCGAGTTATTTAGGAGAATCGAAGAGGAATATCAACCAAGGGAAATATGTGGACCTCATTTAGATCCTGATTCAAACAAACTGTAAAAAGATATTTGTAAGATGACATTAGGTGACATTAAGAATTATTGATTATTTTAAGACATGATAGTAGCATTGGAGTTATGATTTTTTAAGTCCCTATTTTAAAGATATAGATTCAGCTGAAAAAGAAGATGATGTCAGACACTTTAAATATAATTTGGAAGAGAAAGTAGCTGAGGCATTGGATGAAAAAAGATTGATCATATTAAAGATGGATCATAAGTATGTGAGAGTTAATCATATTTCCTCTCTACTTTTGTACATATTTAAAATTTTCTAAAATAGTAAAGTCTAATAAAAAGTACATTCTGTTTTGTCCTATTGAAACCTTATAAAACTCCTGGAAATTCTTTTATGTTTTGCAATAAGAAAGTGATGTCTGTCACGCCAGCTACTGAGGAAGCTGAGGCTTCTGTTTGAGCCCAGAAGTTCGAGGCTGCAGTGAGCTATGATTGTGCCACTGTACTCAAGCCTGGAGGTTCAAAGGGGCACATAAATTATGGCATAGCAGGGACTAGAATATTGCTGTTTAATATGAACATATTAATCAGATTTTAAAAAAGTAAAGTGATTTTTATGATCTAAAGAGAAAGAGGAAAGCTTTGTAAATATGAGTATTGAGTTATTACAAAAAGTTGTGGAATTGGATTTGGTAGGAAATTTACATTTTAATTTAAGAATGATAGAAGGGAGAAAGTGAGAGGAAGACTTGATTTCTTAGCTTTGGTGGAAAAGGGAAAAGAATTTACTTAGAATGACAATAAAAGTAGCTTGAAGCAAAAAGCACCATTTAGGTTTAGCAAAAGATAAGGTCTGACTATAATAAGGAGTAATCAGTAAATAAAGATAGATCAGTTTTTCAATTTTATTTTATTTTATTTTATATACTAATTTTATTTGAAAAACTAGTATATATCAATTTAGAGTAGTAAGTAGGATTAAAAGCAGCCTGGACAAAATAGCAAGATCCTGTCTCTAAAAAGTGTTTAAAAATGTTAGCGAGGCGTAGTAGCATGCCTGTAGTCCGAGCTACAGTTTGGTAGGTTCACTTGAGCCCAGGAGTTTCTGACTGCAGTGAGCTGTGATTGCACCACTACACTCCAGCCTAGGTGACACAGCAAGACCCTCCCTCTTAAAAACAAAACAAAACAAAAATGTGATTTGTCTCCCAAATTGAGCTGCAAGCTCTTTTAGGGAAACAGGTTTTATATGTCATTGAGTCTTCCGCAAGCTCAAACACAGTGCAGTGAATGTGTTAGGTATTCAATAAATAAAATAAAATGCTTCTATAGATGATTTATGACGGTTAATTTTTTTTTGAGAATTCTTTAAGAACAACCTGGGATTTTTTAACTTCTCTGGATTAAGTTGATTTTCATGTTCCTATTTAAAGGCCCAGATAAGGCTCAGCACCTGTGGCTCAAGCGGCTAAGGCGCCAGCCACGTACACCTGAGCTGGCGGGTTCGAATCCAACCCAGGCCCGCGAAACAACAATGACTGCTGCAACCAAAAAATGGCTGGGCATTGTGGCAGGCGCCTGTAGTCCCAGCTACTTGGGAGGCGGAGGCAGGAGACTCGCTTGAACCCAGGAATTGGAGGTTGCTGTGAGCGTGATGCCATAGCACTCCAGGGTGACAGCTTGAGGCTCTATCTCAAAAAATAAAAATAAAAATAAAGGCCCAGATAGGTATCAACTAAGTTTATGTAATAAAGACAGAGATAGGAGGCGGCGCCTGTGGCTCAAAGGAGTAGGGCGCCAGCCCCATATGCTGGAGGTGGCGGGTTCAAACCCAGCTCCGGCCAAAAACTGCAAAAAAAGAAAAAAAAAAGACAGAGATATGAACTCAGTTTTTCTGGAGGCTACCTTGAGCTTGTATTTCATACACAGTAGAACCTCTATTGTTGACCGTCTCCCATTGACCACCTCCTTAAGTTGTCCTAAATATCACAGACTAGACATGCATCACAGGTATGTATCAATATAATAGGTCTAGTTTCTTATGTTGACTACCTCTGTATGTGAACTAGTCTTTTATATTCCCTTATGTTGACCACCTCTGTATGTCAGCTAGTCCTATAGTCCCTCAGGTGGCCAATTTACAAGAGGTTCTGTATAGATAGGTTTTTTGCACAAAGTAAGAGGGAGCACATGAGGAATTAAGGTGAGGAAGTGAGTATAATATGAATTTTAGAACATTTTAAATTTAAATACTACAAATGTACCTTTTAAAATGATTATTTATTCAAAAGAACTTGTGTAGTACTTGATGTGCAAACATTAATAGGATATTTTTCCATTTAACTTTTTTTTTTTTTGAGACAGTCAAAAGCTGTCACCGTGGGTAGAGTGCCACTGTGCCATCATAGCTCACAGCTTGGGCTTAAGTGATCCTCTTGCCTTAGTTTTTCTATTTTTTAGTGGAGACAGGGTCTTGCTTTTTGCTCGGGCTGGTCTCAAACTCATGAACTCAAGCAATCCACCTATCTCGGCTTCCCAGACTGCTGGGATTACAGGCGTGAGCCACCTTGCCCGGCTTCATTTAACTTTTTAAACAATGTTTATTGTTTATTTCTACAGTATTATACACTTAAGTTGAATGATTATATTTTATTCAACATTAAAATTGTATTTTTAATTAGGTTGTAATTTTACTTTATTTACTTCATTAAAATGAATCCATTTTACTCCTTTTATCCATTTTCACTACTAAAATAGAATGATTTGATTGATTTTCTTTTAGCTATTGGCTAGTCAGAGAGCTTTTCCATTACACTAGTAGTGAGGATTTTTAATTCAGCTGTTTGCATAAAAATAGAGTAGTAAGTGAAAAGGTTAAAATACATCTAAGCATATTAACCAATCACTTGTTAATCATATATTTCTGTAGTGATGAAAATCTAAGCATTAGCTTCTGGTTGTTAACATCAAGCTATTTTTATCTTGTTTCATAGAATAATAATAACCTGGATGCCTGCTGTGCTGTTCTCTCTCAGGAGAGTACAAGGTATCTTTATGGAGAAGGAGACTTGAATTTTTCAGATGATTCTGGAATTTCTGGTCTACGCAATCACATGACTTCTCTCAACTTGGACTTGCAGTCACAGAATGTTTACCACCATGGAAGAGAAGGAAATAGAATGAATGGAAGCAGGACTCTAACGCACAGCATTAGTGATGGACAACTTCAAGGTGGTCAGTCTAATAATGAACTATTTCAGCAGGAGCCACAGACAGCACCAGCTCAAGTTCCTCAAGGCTTTAATGTTTTTGGAATGTCCAGTAGTTCTGGTGCTTCAAATTCTACACCACATCTTGGATTTCACTTAGGCAGCAAAGGAGCATCTAACCTTTCTCAACAAACTCCCAGATTTAATCCTATTATGGTAACTTTAGCCCCAAATATCCAGACTGGTCGTAATACTCCTACATCTTTGCACATACATGGTGTACCTCCACCTGTTCTAAACAGTCCACAGGGAAATTCCATCTATATAAGGCCTTACATTACAACTCCTGGTGGTACAACTCGACAGACACAGCAGCATTCTGGCTGGGTATCTCAGTTTAATCCCATGAACCCTCAGCAAGTCTATCAACCTTCACCGCCTGGTCCCTGGACTACTTATCCTGCCTCTAATCCTCTGTCACATACCTCAACCCAACAGGCAAATCAGCAAGGCCACCAGACCTCTCACGTCTACATGCCCATCAGTTCACCGACTACTCCACAACCACCAACAGTTCATTCATCTGGTAGCTCACAGTCTTCTGCCCATAGCCAATATAACATTCAGAATATTTCAACAGGACCTCGAAAAAACCAGATTGAAATCAAACTTGAACCCCCACAAAGAAACAATTCTTCAAAATTGCGTTCTTCTGGACCTCGAACCTCCAGCAGTTCCTCTTCAGTCAATAGCCAGACCTTAAATAGAAATCAACCCACTGTTTACATAGCTGCCAGTCCCCCAAATACTGATGAGCTAATGTCCCGTAGTCAACCTAAGGTGTATATTTCAGCTAATGCCACCACAGGAGATGAACAGGTCATGCGGAATCAACCCACACTCTTCATATCCACAAACTCTGGAGCATCTGCTGCCTCCAGGAATATGTCTGGCCAAGTGAGCATGGGTCCTGCCTTTATTCATCACCACCCTCCCAAAAGTCGAGCAATAGGCAATAACTCTGCAACATCTCCTCGAGTGGTAGTCACTCAACCCAATACAAAATACACTTTCAAAATTACAGTTTCTCCCAATAAACCCCCTGCGGTTTCACCAGGTGTGGTGTCCCCTACCTTTGAACTTACAAATCTTCTAAACCATCCTGATCACTATGTAGAAACAGAGAATATTCAGCACCTCACGGACCCTTCTTTGGCACATGTGGATAGAATAAATGAAGCACGGAAATTGAGTATGGGATCTGATGACGCTGCCTACACACAAGGTAATAGTAATACTACAGGTCTTAGTATTAATACTAAAGGTAGGTCTCTTTCCATGCTGGACTTTTGATGTACATTTTATTTCATAGCAGAAATGGGCATCAACATTATTATTTCATCTTTTACATGTTCCCCACCAATAATAATATGTTAACATTTGAGTGTATTTATATAAATTTGAATTATATCATTATAAAACTTGAAGTTAAAATGTCTGAGTTATTAGCTCTTCAAAATAGTCAACTGGTTGGTTGGTTAAGATTTATAACACTTTTTTTCAGTTGATCTTATATCTGTGGTAATACTTGACTTTCCCTTTACAATTTCTGCAAGTAAAAATTCATGAAACAATTAATTGACTCTTAACAAATATCTGCATTCTTTTATTAGATATTTGGAGAATAAAAAATTTTCTTTTTAATTTTTCTAATATGACGTTTTTATCTTATTTTATATCAAATTCTAAAATGCTGCATGAGTCTTAGAATAATTTACCTCTAAGAGAAATTTGAATTTTATTCCTGAAGCTTCTTTCTTTCAACTTGAACTTCCCTTAAGTATTGGTTAATACAACATTTGGGTTTTTTGGGGGGTGGGGATTGTGAATAGGAACATTAATTTTAAATCTGTCTTGATTGATTGTCTTTTTCTAGTTGATTCTAGCATAATACTAAATTATATCTGTATTAATTCAAGTAGAGACACTTTCTGTCATATGTTTTATCTGACCCTTTTAGTTAGTTAATGTTCAGTAGGAAACATTAAATTTATTTAGATAAGAAGGTGGGTAAGTGTTTGTTTTCTTGAATGTTGAAAGTTTATAGGTTAACTGAGTCTTGAGTAAAGTCATGTCTTGGTTATCTGCAATGAATTGTTTCATGTCCAGCTGTAAGTTGAAAAATATTGTATAACATCTCCTTCATACAGCACACAGCCCCTACTGTCATTAGTACCACCTTTTCTTTTTATAATTCCTAATACAGTGACTTTACTGTGTAGTTTCTTAGGGTACAGATTAGAGGCATGATTGTTTGGGCTTATTTTTATGTTTTAAACAGTTATCTACTAATCCAGAGTGGGCTGTGTGCTTTCAAATTCCATAAGCACCTGCACAGCTTTTAAAAAGTAAAGTGCCCACGCCTCAGTCCAAATTTGTTCACTTAGGCCTCTGAATGGTGAAGCCTTAGGTGCATGTGTGTGTGCTTTAGAGGTCCTTAGGTGATTTTGATTGCCCTAGAAATTATGTTAAAACTTTTTATTTTACACGTATTTGTGACTAACTGCAAAGCACTCGTTTAGTTTCAATAGTTAATTTTAGTATAGTATTTTTTTCTACTGATAACTTAATTTCTCTTCTCCCAAAATCTTCCTTCTGTCTACCTCTCCTTCTGTTAAAACAATAGGTTTTGGGGCGGCGCCTGTGGCTCACTGAGTAGGGTACTGGCCCCATATACTGAGAGTCGAGGGTTTGAACCCGCCCCCGGCCAAACTGCAACAGAAAAATAGCAGGGCATTGTGGCGGGCACCAGTGGTCCTAGCTACTCAGAAGGCTGAGGCAAGAGAATCACCTAAGCCCAAGAACTTGAGGTTGCTGTAAGCAGTGTGACGCCATGGCACTCTATCAAAGATGATAAAGTGAGACTCTGTCTCTACAAAAAAAAAAAAAAACATGCATCAAGGGCAGCACTTGTGGCTCAAAGGAGTAGGGCCCTGGCCCCATATACCAGAGGTGGTGGGTTCAAACCCAACCCTGGCCAAAAAAACTGCAAAAAAAAAAAAAAATGCATCAAATCATATCGCTGTTGTGTACATGACGATCATGCATTCCATTCACAATAAAAGCTACAAAGCCTTATGTGGTCAGCTGCCCCTGCCCACTTCTCTTTTCCTTGTTGTCAGCAGCCACTCACTCTGTTCCTGCTCTGCGGGCTTCACTCTTGCTCAGAGAACGCAAACAACAATGACAACTACAACCAAAAAATAGACGGGCGTTGTGGCAGGCGCCTATAATCCCATCTACTTGGGAGGCTGAGGCAAGAAAATTGCTTGAGCTCAACAGTTTGAGGTTGCTGTCTGCTGTGACACCACACCACCTTCCGAGGTGCAACAAAATGAGATTCTGTATTAAAAAAAAAAAGAAGAGGCAACTATAGGGAAAGAAATCACAATAAACAGATAACAACTGAAAATAACTTGAAACTATAAAGTGATACCCTGGAGAGGTATAGAGAACACCTTGTGAAGGTACCTGAAAATAAAAAAAAATCCTGATTATTAAAGGTTCTGCTTTAAGACCTATAAAAAAAGCAGGTTTCCTCAAAATCTGTCACTGAAATTACTCCTCTTCACTACTAGCTTTCAGGCAGCTGTAACAATCTTGATCACCTTTCTTTTTTGATTGTTTGAGACAGTGTCTCACTCTGTTGCCCAGTCTGGAGTGCAGTGGTGGTGCTGTCATAGTTTTCTGCAGCCTTGAACTCATGGGCTCAAGTGATCTTCCCATCCAACCTCTCAGGTAGCTGAGACTATGGGTGCACACCATCACACCTAGCTAATTTTGGGGGGCTTTGGGGGGTGTCTTTTTGTAGATACGATGTCTCACTACATTGCCTAGGCTAGTCTTGGACTCTTGGCCTCAAGCGATTCTCCTACCTCAGCCTACCAAAGCACTGAGATGACAGTTGTGAGCCCCCATGCTCAGCTCTAGATCACCTTCTTTAAACATACCTGCATACATATAAAGTTCATAACATTTGTATGACTTCAAGCCCTCGAGTTTTCTCTGTGCACACTATGTTGGGGTGGGTGCTAATCTGTAACCCTTCATCCCCTTGTTTCCTTCTAGATATTATGGAATTGATATTGACCCAGGTCAATCTGGCATTGAGTGGTAGACTCTCCATCTAGTGTTTCATTCACTAGCTCAAGACAAATCAAAGGATTGTTCCTTGGTAGAAAAATGCATCTTTTCTGCTTTTACCCTTCATAGTTTACAAGCACTATCTACAGTACTAAATGGGGTAGCCTGAGTAATCATGATCTCTTTAAGTAAGGATCTTTTCTGACTCTTAACTTGAGGGGTGTGGATAAGAGAGAGAAAAGAAATATGTCTCCTACAAAATGACCTTTCTGAAACTCCAGGAACAAACTTTTTCAGAGTAGAAAAATAAGTTGAGCCAGGTGCTGGAATCACAGGAAAATACTTTTCCCAAAATGAAGAGGGAGCATACATAAATTTGGTAACTATAGTGCATTATTTTCTTTTAGTCTACCATTTGAAATCTAAAAATACTGTAATAAAAAAAATTTTAACGACGAGTTTGTAAAAAATGTATTATTTGATAAAGCCCTCTGCTATAGGGTGATCAAAATAAAAAGAAGTAAATTAATGAAACTTTTGGACCTTGCTTATATCAGCATTGAGTCTAACACCACCACCACTCCCCCAAAGGAAATAAATTTGAGTCTTTAAAGTACTATAGGAATCAGAGATGAAAATTAGTGCTAAGTAGGAAAAAAAAATAAAAATTGGACAGAAATTTTAGTTTAAAGTTTACAGATACAAAAAAGATTCTTACTTTGTTAAGAAGAGCAAATGTAAAAGTGAAAATTGCTTACCAGTGGTAATGTCACTGGTCAGATAGCTGCATTTTTTTTCCCCTTGAGTCACACCACCTGACTCTACCTAACATCTAAAAAATACCAAAAAATACTTTTTCATTCACTGTGTTCTGAGACCTTCTTGTGTCTTCTCTCTTTCACAGTGGTTTGTAACACTGGCAACATTTATAGGTATAAAATATAAAATGTTTTACTTAACAATGCTGCCAGAAATGATTTCTCATTCTCATTTCTACAGAAATCAATCTGGTATTAACTTAGCTGGTAAACTGTTAGTGTTTTTTTTTTAAATACATATAAAATCATAAATATTTTAAATGATACTTTAACACCTTTCCCCCAGTTATATTAGGGTCCTACCATACTGGTAAGCAGTAGCTTTTGACTTTGAACCTAAAATAGAAATACAAGTAAGAAAAATTTTGAATTGAAAATTAGCTTCTTGAACTTTGTGTTTCTCATTTCTTGTCTTTTTTTTTTTAAACCAATATGTCTCTCCAAAGTACACTTTTCTGTTTAATGAGATTTAATAAAAATACTGATCATGACGCAAATTCGGTGGGCTAGATATTCTTTTCAAAGGAAATACAATTCACACTCATTTTTTAATTTGTACTTTATTCATCTTCTGATTGGAAATGCCTTTTCTAGAATGTTCTACATTGGCTTTGAAATCATATTATTAAATAATTAGCGTGGTGGCTTGGCATGTGCCTATAGTCCCAGTGCTCAGGAGACTAAGACAGGAGGTTTGCTTGAGCCCGAGAGTTTGAGGCCAGCCTGGGTACCATAATAAGACTTCATTCTTAAAAAAAAAAAAATTAACTCAGTAGTTAAGATTAATTGATATCAAACAATGTCAAGAATTTTTTTTTTTTAATCTGACCTACAGGTGCTTTGCACTCATAAGAGTAACTGCCTTTTTAAGTTAGAGTAAATCTCAGATTTGGAAGAGATTTTCTACACAAAAGGTTATCCAGTCCACTTACCTGTCCAGCACTCAGATTCCTATCAACTGTAAATTCATTCTACACTTTAATGCTTATTGAGCCAAAGACATCATGTCCCATTTTTGGAGAACTCTGCCTACTAGGAAGTTATTTCATATATTAAAACAGTATCTTTAAAAATCATTATGAAAATAACATATGCTTGGTAAAAGAAATTTTAACCCCCCAAAAATGATACAATAAAAACATGTCTCTTTTGAACCCTTGACCTGTCCCTTTCCCCCTGTTCCTTATACCATTTAACTGTTAGAGGTAATCTCCAGGGCAGTTCTTTATGCTCCTCTTATGTTCATTCACTCATATTACACACACACACACACACACTCTCTCTCTTTTTTAAGGAGAAACACTACGCATACAGGTACATGTGAACACATGTGGGATAATGTAATATATACATACTCTACATGATATGTCTAACATAGACATACTTTAAATGTGGAAATACATGGTACACTTTTTTTTCCTTAATGTAAGGAAATATTAAGATATTTCCATTTTAGTATTCATAAATCTGTTCCATTCCTTACATTTCTTTTAATGTTTAGTCATTTTCACAGCGTAATTGAGATATAGTTAATATACAAAGTAGCCATAAAGTTCGTGTGCAATTTTAAATTTAGTAAGGAGATGGAGGGTCTCGTGTGCAATTTGAAATTGTACATTTGACTTATTTGTACATTTGACTTATTTGAGTTGTACAAGTCAGTTTTTAGCATATCAATTGCTATGTACAGCCATCCCCACAGGCAATAGTATAAAACACTTTTGATGCCTCAGAAAGAAACCTTACATCCTGTAGCTGTCACTTCCCTGCCCTGTTACCCACCCTCAGATCTAGGCAACCACTGATCTACTTTTCTGTCCATAAATTTAAATAGTTTAGACATTTTATATAAATAGAAGCAAACTATATGATCTTTGTGGCTGGCTTTCTTCACTTAGCACTTTCTTCATTAAAATTTCATCCATGTTATAGCAAGTATTAGTACTTCATTTTTTTAATGGTCAAATAAAATTCCATTATATAAGCATACTGTATTTTATTTATTTATTTATCAGTAGATGGACTTATGGAATTGGTAGGGCATACGGTAATTCTGTGTTTAACCTTGGAGGAACTGCCAGATATTTCCAAATTGTCTGCACCATTTTCTATTCCCACCAATAGTCTATGAGGGTTTTGATCTCTCCATCTCCTTGCTAACACTATTTATTATCTGACTTTGTAATTCTTGCCAATATAGTGGCCATGAAGTGTTGCACACTGGTTTTGATTTGTATTTCCCTAACGGCTAATGAAGTTGAGCATCATTTCATGTGTTTATTGGCCATTTAAATTTTTTTTTTGAAAAACGCCTATTCATATCTTTTGTCTATTTTTTAATTGGGTTATTTGTTTTTATTGAGTTATAGGAGTTCTTTGTATATGCCAGAAATAAATTCCTATGTGATTTGCAATTATTTTCTTCCAGTCTTTTTTTTTTTTTTTTTGACAGAAATGCCCTTCAGAATATTTTCTCCCAGGCTCGGCGCCTGTGGCTCAACAGGCTAAGGCGCCAGCCACGTACACCTGAGCTGGTGGGTTCGAATCCAGCCCGGGCCCGCCAAACAACAATGATGGCTGCAACCAAAAATGGTCGGGCGTTGTGGCGGGCGCCTGTAGTCCCAGCTACTTGGGAGGCGGAGGCAGGAGACTCGCATGAGCCCAGGAATTGGAGGTTGATGTGAGCTGTGATGCCACAGCACTCTATCCAGGGTGACAGCTTGAGGCTCTGTCTCAAAAAAAAAAAAAAAAGAATATTTTCTCCCAGTCTGTGTGTTGTCTATTCATTTTCTTGATGCTGTCCTTTAAGCATAAAAGTTGTTTTTTGTTTTTTTTTTATTTTGCTGAAGTCTAATCTATTTTTTTCTTTTGTTGCTCTTGCTTTTGGTGTCTTAACTAACAATCAGTTGTCAAATCCATGGTCATGAGGATTTACCCCTATGTTTTCTCTTAAGAGATAGTTTTAGCTCTTAAATGTTGGTTTTTCATCCATTTTGAGTTAATTTCTGTGTAATGGCATGAGGTAAGGATCCAACTTCATTCCTTTGCATCTGACTGTCCAGATATCCCAGCATCATTTGTTGAAAAGATTATCCCATTGAATGATCTTGGCACCCTGATAGAAAATCAGTTGGCTATAAACATGGGTTTATTTCTGGAATCTCAGTTCTTTTCCCTTGATCTGTCATGTTCCTTATGCCAGTATCATACTGTTACTTTGTAGTAGGTTTTGAAATTGGGATATATGAGTTCTCCTGCTTTGCAATTGCAGTTCTGTATAAATTTTAGAACCAGCTTGTCAGTTTCTACAAAGAAGCCAACTAGGATTCTGATAGTGATTGGATTAAAATATTCTTCTTCATACTTGATTTTTTTTAATGCCAACGGAGGTAAAGGTTATATAATGAAAAATTCCCCTCACTAGAGATAAACCGGAGTTATTCACAAACAGTTCATTTTGCTTTCTTTTTTTTTTTTTAAGATAGAGTCTCGCCTTTTCGCCCTGGGTTAAGTGCCGTGCGTCACTGCTCACCTCAACCTCAAACTCTTAGGCTCAAATGATTCTCTTGGCCTAAGCCTCCATATAGGCGGCTAGTCTCGAATCAGTGAGCTCAGGCAATCCACCTGCTTTGGCCTCCCAAGTGCTAGGATTACAGGCGTGACCCACCATGCCCAGCCTTTGCTTTCTTCTAAAGAAATTGAAATCATATGTCAAACATACACGTATATATGCCTCTTTTTATGTAGATAGAACATAGTGTTTTACTTTTTGTCTTAATCTTTTTTGTCTTTATCTCTGAGAGAATTCCACGTCAACAAGTACAGATCTGCTTTGTAAGAAATGGCTATAGAGCATTTTTTTACTATAATATCTAACCAGTCCTTTCTTGATGGACCTTAAGATGGTTGCAGCATGGGTTTGGAATTATGGCGGGCTCGTTCCCCTGGGCCTCTCATAGTGCCCCATGCCAGAGCAAACTGTGGCCCTAAACCATTGCCTGGCCTCTGT
>CAUYRH010074790.1:0-32422 GCA_963574655.1 Perodicticus potto
TCTACATTGCTGGTGGGAATGCAAACTAATACGTTCCTTTTGGAAAGATGTTTGGAGAATACTTAGAGATCTAAAAATAGACCTGCCATTCGATCCTATAATTCCTCTACTACGTATATATCCAGAAGACCAAAAATCACATTATAACAAAGATATCTGTACCAAAATGTTTCTTGCAGCCCAATTCATGATTGCTAAGTTATGGAAGAAGTCCAAGTGCACATCGACCCACAGATGGATTAATAAATTGTGGTATATGTACACCATGGAATATTATGCAGCCTTAAAGAAAGATGGAGCCATTACCTCTTTCATGTTTACATGGATGGAGCTGGAACATATTCTTCTTAGCAAAGTATCTCAAGAATGGAAGAAAAAATATCCAATGTACTCAGCCTACGATGAAACTAATTTATAGCTTTCATATGAAGGCTATAATCCAATTATAGCATAAGAATATGGGGAAAGGGGCAAGGGAGGGGAGGGGAGGAAGAGGGGTAGGTGGAGAGAGGGTAATTGGTGGGACCACACCTACTGTGCATCTTAGAAGGGTAGAGGTGAAACTTATTAAATGCAGAATATAAATGTCTTAACACAATAACTAAGAAAATGCCATGAAGGCTATGTTAACCAGTTCGATGAAAATATTTCAGATTGTATATGAAACCAGCACATTGTATCCCATGATTGCATTAATGTACACAGCTATGATTTAATAAAAAAAAATCAACATTTGATCTTTCCCAAATAACTTTAAATTCAATCTGCCTACTTTAGATTTTTAAATATATCTATATTGCATATTGTTTTCTATGCTGATGAAAACAACTATTTTGTTTCTCTTTTTTAAAGTTTAAGTAATTCCAAATATGAAAAACTACAGACTACAAAAAGAAAAGATGCTGATGGAGAAATCTACTTGTCTAGTCCTCAATATTCCTAACAAAAGCTTTATAACATACACATAGATATAACTGTCTGGTACATGCTTAGTCAAATTTTTACTATCTCTCACATAACCTAAGGGAAAAGTTAAGGAATTTCATTCATCATTTAAATTTTTTTCTTTCTTTTTTTTTTTTTGTAGAGACAAGAGTCTCACTTTATCGCCCTGGGTAGAGTGCCATGGAGTCACACAGCTTACAGGAACCTCCAGTTCCTGGGCTTAGGCGATTCTCTTGCCTCAGCCTCCCATCATTTAAATGTTTTAAATATTTCAAATGTAACTGGTCTAAAAATACCTAGATTCTAGATTCAATGTAACAAGAACACCAAAATGTTATTAAGATTACTTAGGTATGTCCTAAGTATCAGTTTTCACATCCTTCACCCCCCAACTATTTTAAAGGTTCACACTTAACATGCCTTCAGCTCCCCTCTTTTTACTGATATGAGCAACTGAGTACTGATAGAACCAAGTATTATTTCCTCAATCCTATTCTGGCTTCTTCATTTATCTGATGAAAAGAGTTTAAATATTCCAATACATGTAAGAACTGGGTGCAGTGGCTCATGCCTATAATCCCAGCACCCTGGGAGGCCAAAACAGGTGGACTGCTTAAGCTCAGGAGTTGAGGAGCAGCCTGAGCAAGAGTGAGACCCCATCTCTACTACAAAAATAGAAAAACTAGCCAGGTATGGTGGCACACCTGTAGTCCCAGCTATTCAGGAGGCTAAGGCAAGAGGATTGTTTGAGCCCAAAAGTTTGAGTTTGCTATGAGCTATAATGACACTGCAGCACTCTACCCAGGGAAAGGGAGTGAGAATCTGTCTCAAACAACAACAACAACAACAACAACAATAATAATAATAATAATAATAAATTTAAATAATATTTTTTCTTTGTTCTGAACTCAGGACTCAGATTTAAACTCCTAGACTTACCAATCTTACTCTCTCATTCATTCAACCTTCAGTTACTGGTCTCTTACAACATGCCAGGCATGTATATATACCTGGAATTAGGGATATAAAAGCTAATAAAAACAAGGTCCCTACTCAAGAAGCCAAGAATCTAATGAGGATAAGGTAAGGTAGAGGGTACTTTCAATAACATAGTCATAAATGCTACGATGTAGGACACACAGAAAGATGTAAGAAAGTAAAAAAGGGAAGGTGTTTTACTCTATACTGGGGTCACATTCTTCAGATCCTAAAGGACTAATAGACCTTAGTCTGATGAGAGATGAAGGTGGGTGCAGGAGAATGAGTCTCAAGTAGATGACTTATTCGTTGCAAAAGCCCAAAACAAGAAAGCATGGTTCCTTGCAGGTTACCACAAAAAGTTCAACACGACTCATGCTCAGAGTCTAGGAGTTACGCTTAGGGGAATAAAGCAAAAGTCAGATGATGAAGGACCTTTCTGACCATAAAGAACTTAGATTACACTTCATCTTGAAAGCCGATGAAGGGCACAATAAAGGATTGGAAGCAGAAGAAAGCACACTCACATGAATCCACATACAGAGTCACATTCACATTTTAGAAAATTACCACTGAAAAGAACACTGATGATGAACTAGAAAAAAATGGCAAGAATCCCAAAAGCTGCAATAGTAGCTCTGGGAAAAAATAAGGACCTGAATAAAGACAAAAGGAGTGAGAATGAACAGAAATGTAGGCTAGATCTCTACAGTCCTTTAAGGTAACTATTAGCTACATGTGACTACTGACTACTTGAAACGTAGCCACTGTGAATTAAGACATACTGTAACTCTGGAGAGTGTAAATTACTCACCAGATTCTGAAAACTTAGCATGAGAATAAAAATGGAAAATATATTAAAAATTTTTATAATGATTGAATGTTGAAATATTTTAGATATACTGCTTACATAAAATACTAAAATTAATTTCACCAGTTTATTTTTACTTTTTAAATGTGGTTATTAGAAAAGCTCAAATTAAGGCTAGGAGCAGTAGCTCATGCCTATAATCCTAGCACTCTGGGCGGCTGAGGCAGGTGGATTGCCTGAGCTCAGGAGTTCAAGACCAGCCTGAACGACAACAAGACCCCGTCTCTACAAAAATAGGCATTGTAGGGGGCACCTGTAGTCCCATCTACTTGGGCGGCTGAGGCAAAAGGATTTCTTGAGCCCAGGAGTTTGAGGTTGCTGTGAGATATGATGCTACAGCACTCTACTGAGGACAACTAAGTGAAATGCTGTCTCAAAAAAAAAAAGAAAAAGAAAAGAAAAGCTCAAATTACATATGTAGCTCACAGCAAATTTGTACTGGATGATGCTGGTTTTGGTATTAAAGAGATGAAATGATAGGTCTCTGTAACTAATTTGTAGAAGGCAGAAAGATTCAGATTTCTAAAGTTTGATTTCAGAAACTAAATAAATGGTAGCACCAATTGCTAAAAGCAGGAATCATCTGAGTTTAGGGTGCTAACTGGACTTAGGAGAGACATATGCCTAGTAGACAGCTATATATATGAAGGTTAGAAATTTTATAAACATCTAGGTTAGAAAGGCATTAATATTTTAAATCACCAACATTTAAATGGTACCAAGGCCTTGAGTCTGAATCCAAAAAACGGAGTAGGAGGATTCAGGCTAAGAACCAACATTAACACCCCACTAAAACCACCTAAATAAATCTAGGAAAAGGTGAGAAAAAAGAATGCTCAGGAAAGTAATTCACTGAAGCATTTCAAAGCAAGTCAATTGTGGTGGCTTCCTTTAAGAAGTAAGGCCTGCATGTGCCTCATGCACTGTCTCACATCTGTAATCCTAGCACTGTGGGAGGCCAAGACAGGAGGATCCCTTCAGCTCAGGAGTTCAAGACTAGCCTGAGCAAAAACAAGACCACATCTGACCAAAAATAAAAAATTACCTGGGCACGGTGGTGTACACCTATAGTTCTTCCAAGTACAGAAGGCTAAGGCAGGAGAATCACTTTAGCCCAGGAGTGTGAGGTTGTAGTGAGCTATGATGATGTCACTGCACTCCAGCCTGCTGAGCAACAAAGCGAGAACCTATACCACATGCTCAGAATGGTCAAAATAAAGACAAGAAAAATGTACTTATTGTTACCAGGAACCACAGTCAAAGCTGTATCAATGGGAAAATAGAAGGCGACGGCAGATTGGGAGTAAATAAGCAAAGAATTGCAGGCAGTGAGGGTAAATAATTCTCTTCAAATGTTTGCCTGTGAAGAGAAGAGCAATAAGATAGAGGCCAAAGGCTAATATGAGGTCAAGGAACGGTTTTAAGCATTAAAAAAAAAAAGCAGATGGCTGCACTTGTTTAAATGCTGACAGAAAAGACCAAGTAGACAAGTGACTTAGGTGAGGAAGGTAAGTAAGGGCACAGGCAATGTTTATGGACTGATGGACAGGATTTTCCCTAAGCACCATTGATAACATCACCAGCTAATCTCAAAAAAGGAGGGGAACAGCTCAGCGCCTGTAGCTCAATGGTTAGGGCACCAGACACATACACCAAGGTAGGCAGGTCTGAACACGGCCCAGGCCTGCTAAACAATGAAAACTGCAATAAAAAACCAGCCAGATGTTGTGGTGGCTACCTGTAGTACCAGCTACTTGGGAAGCTGAGGCAAGAGAAATTGTTTAAACCCAAGAGTTAGAGGTTGCTGTGAGCTATGACACCATAGTACTCTACTGAGGGTGACAAAGTGAGACTGTCTCTGAAAATAAAAAAAAGGAGGGAAAGACTAGAATATTTTAAAAGTAAAAGATGAGAAATGGCAATCTTAAGAACAGGGCAGCTAGCCAAGGAATTCCGTCCACCTAGGTAAGGCTGAAGACCACAAATCTTGGTATGTCTGAAACCATATGATCTTTTCTGCCTGTAGCTATCTATAATCTATTCATTTGAAACTGATTTTGCAGGAAAACACATAAAAGTACAAGGGGTAAAAGAGGCTGGGCAAAGTGGTTCACGCCTGTAATCCTAACACTCTGGGAGGCGGAGGCAGAGCTCACAAGTTCAAAACCAGCCTGAGCCACAGCAAGACCCCATCTCTAAAAGATAGCCAGGCACTGTGGAGGGCGCCTATAGTCCCAGCTACTCAGGAGGCTGAGGCAAGAGGATAACTTAAGCCCAAGAGTTTGAGGGTGCTGTGTGTTATGATGCCATGGCATTCTACAGAGGGTGACAAAGTGAGACTCTGTCTCCAGAAAAAAAAAAAAAAAGAAAGAAACAAAGATAAAAGATAAAATACAAGTGGTAAAGCAAGCTAACAAGTATAGTTGAGCAATTTAGGAAATGAAAATGGAGAGGATCAAGAATGAAAAGTAGGAAGTAAGGAAATGAGACAGTAATAAAATGTGAAGTTGTGATTAAAATGAGATATATAATTAAAATGTTAATGGTGGGCGGTGCCTATAGCTCAGTAGGTAGGGCGCAGGCCACAAACAGAGGCTGGCAGGCGGGTTTGAACCTGGCCTGGGCCAGCTAAACAACAATGACAACTGCAACAAAAATAAATAAATAAATAAATAAATGGTAATGGTGGAACAGGAGTTGCAAAAAGTGACTGTCATAGGGGCCATTAAAATAATGGCTCAAGTACAATCAAGGAACTGAAGCTAACATAAAAGTTTTACAGATGGGTACCAAGAATACCCAGAAGATGAAGTTTGGAATAAAATGGAAAACGGAATGTTAGGTGCCATTTTTAAGGAAGGTGTGGTAACTAAAAAATTTAAGAAAGGGATGAAAATACTGCTACTAAACAATATGTTTTATAACAGCAAGTTTCTCTTTAAGGGAGAATGATCAAAGTCTAGACCAATCAGCCCTGTCTCATAGTAATATTAGCTGAACTACATGTGTAATTATAAATATTCTAGTACACCCACGAACAGTGTAAAAATAAAAGTAAAATTAGTTTAATAAAAACTTTAATAAATCTTATTTAACCCATAATATTATCAAGTTAACATGCAATCAATATAAAAATTATGATTCATTTCACATTATTGATTATCCTGCATTCTTTTCATTTGTAACAAACCTTTGAAATTTGATGTGTGCTTTAACACTTATAGCGTATCTCACTTAGGACTAGTTATATTTCAAATGCTCCATGATCCCATGGAGGGATAGCTAACATACCAAATGTACAAGTATAGACATTTTCATGTTTGCCAAAAGATCTACTAAAGAACTCAAACTGAGGTTGGTGGAACAGTATATGTCTGTAGTCTTATATCCTGAGGAGGCTTAGGCAGGAGGATCAGCCTTGAGGCTAGTTCAAGGCTGGAGAGTGCTATGATCACACCTATAAAGACGTATATAGCCATAGCACTCCAGCTTGGGCAACATAGCAAGACCCTGTCTCTTTCAAAAAAATAATGTAAATTGAAATGAATGGTAGTACCTAGTACCAGGGAAAGTTGTGGGAAATAGCCACTCTCCTATGTGACTGATAGAAAACAAACTTCAGCCACTTACCTAAAGAGCAATTTGCCCGTGTGGACCAAAAGCTTAAGTTTTCATTTTTTAAGATTCAACAAATTCCACTTCCACAAATTTATAATTTTTTTTTTTCTTGGAGACAGAGTCTTGTTCTGTTCACCTGAGCTTGAGTGCCATGGCCTCAGTCTAGCTCACAGCCACTTCAATCTCCTGGATTCAAGCAATTCTCCTGCATCAGCCTCCAGAGTAGCTGAGACTACAGGTACCTGGCACCATGCCTAGCTAATTTTTCTATTTGCAGTAGAGACAGGATCTCCCCCTTGCTCAGACTGGTCTTGAACTACTGAGCTCAAGGGATCCTACCACCTCGGCCTCCAAGAGTGCTAGGATTACAAGCCTGAGCCACCATGCCTGGCCACAAATGTATAATCTTGAGACTATATAAGACATAGATCAAACAATACTCAACAAAGCACTGCTAATATAAAATTGAGCACTTCCAGTGACCAGATCTTGGTTTCTAAATACAAAGGAACCTAGATTCTTGGATAATAATTGATTTCAGGGATTAGGCAGAAAAAATAGAAGATGAACCAGAAGGTAAAGAAGTACTAAAAAAAGATGATAGGGGCATGTTAAAAGGAAAAGGAGCCAACTAGAAAGAGCTCCCAATGGATAATTTGAGCAACAAAACAACAAAGAAATTAATATTCATGTAGTCATACTAATATTAATAATGAACAAATTAATGAATAAATGAAAAGAGCTCTTCTTCACAACAGAATTCCAACTTTAAAATGCAGCATGATATAAATAGAAAATCACTAGTAAGACAAAAACAGTGGAGTAATTCTTGCACAGGCAAGAATTATTAACAGATGCTAAAATTAGAGGGTAAAAGTATATAAGAAGGTATTTGCACAGTCCAACAAAGAACAAGTTATCTAAAAAAATATAAAGAATTCTTACAATTCAGTAAGACAACCTAATTTAAAAATGGACAAGAGTTCCAGAGACCAACAAAGACAACACAGAGATGGCAAATAAGCAAAGAAGATTCACATCAGTCATTAGAAAATATAAATTAAAATTACAAAGAGCTATCTTTACAAATCTGTAAGAATGACTAAAATCAGTTAAGAGTAACCATTCCAAGTGTTGGTGAGTATGTGGAACAACTAGAATTCTTATTCACTTTTGATGGCAACATAAAATGTTACTAAGTTGGAAAATCGTTTCACAATTTCTTGGAAAGTTAAACATACACCTACCATATGACCTAGCCCAAGTATTCACCCAAGAGAAATGAAATCACGTGCCACCATTATGACAGATTTTCTTAAAGTTTACAGAAAAAAATCTGAAAGAAAACATTACCCAGGGCGGTGCCTATGGCTCAGTGGGTAGGGCACCAGCACCATATACTGAGGATAGCAGGTTAGAACCCGGCCACAGCCAAACTGCAACAAAAAAATAGTTGGGCATTGTGGCGGGCACCTGTAGTCCCAGTTACTCAGGAGGCTGAGGCAAGAGAATCGCCTAAGCCCAGGAGTTGGAGATTGCTGCGAGTTATAATGCTACAGCACTCTACCGAGGGTGGTAAAGTGAGACTCTGACTTTAAAAAAAAAAGAAAAGAAAACATTCCTCAAATTTAGCACTGATTATATTTTGCTAACTTGGTTGGAGGTAATTCAGTTTTCCATTATGTCCAAGGTATCATTAAGGAACCTGAAGCAGTTCCATTAAACAAAGAATCACGGTGGTACCCGTAGCTCAGTGGATAGGGTGCTGGCCACATACACTCAGGCTGGCTGGTTCGAACCTGGCCAGGGCCTGCTAAACAACAGTAACAACTGTGACAAAAAAAATAGCCAGGTGTTGTGGATAGCTCCTGTAGTACCAGCTACTTGGAAGGCTGAGGCAAGAGAATCACTTAAGCCCATGAGTTTGAGGTTGCTGTGAGCTGTGACACCATGGTACTCTACCCAGGGAGACAGCTTGAGATTCTGTCTCAAAAAGAAAAAGAATCACATAGAAAGAAAATGAAGTTATAGGCACCAAAAGTCAGTATGGATTTTTTTTAAAGACAGAGTCTCACTTTGTCTCCTTTGGTAGAATGCTGTGGCATCATAGGTCACAGCAACCTCAAACTCTTGGGCTCAAGCAATTCTTTGCCTTAGTTTTTCATTTTTGGTAGAGATGGGCTCTTGCGCTTGGCTCAGGCTGGCCTTGAACTTGTTACCTCAGTTAATCCACCCACCTCAGCCTCCCAGAGTGCTAGGATTACAGGCATAAGCCACCGAGACTAGCCTATGGCTTTAGTTTTTAAAAGAGAAGTTAGATATTCTTTCTTTTTCATTTCTGACAAGTTTATTAGACTGCAAAGAAAGAAACTGTAGAAGATAATTCTGACAAGATCTCAATCATGAGACTAACAATTTCTTTTAAAAAAATGTTTTTTAATTGTGTAGCAAGCCAAATTATATTACTATTGAAATTTCTCATAAACTATGATAAATGTTTCTGCATATTTGTAAATTTACAAAGATCTGAAAGACTTGCCTTGAACTACTAAACCAATCAAAATAATTTGATATCTCAAAACCTTAAATTCTAATTTTATCCGTAGCCAAGGTCTTTTTTTTGTTGTTGAGACAGTCTTATTTTGTTGCCCTTGGTAGAGTGCCGTATCATCACAGCTCACAACAACCTCAGACTCTTGGGCTGAAAGCAACTCTCTTGCCTCAGCTTCCCTGGTAGCTGGGACTATAGGTGCCTGCCACAACGGTTGACTATTTTTTTAGAGATGGAGTCTCAGTCTGGCTCGGGCTGGTCTCAAATTCCTGAGTTCAGGCTATCCACCCACCTTGGCCTCCCTGAGTGCTAGGATTACAGGCGTGAACCAATGTGCCCATAGCCAAAGTCTTAAAACTTATATTAAATTTTATTTCATTATTTTAAAAAAACACTCTATAGACCAGGGCAGGGGTGGTAGCTCATGCATATAATCTTAGCACTCTGGGAGGCTGAGGTAGGAGGATCCTTTGAGCTCACAGTTCAAGACTAGCCCAAGCAAAAATTAGAGTGTCTCTTTTAAATAGAAAAATTAGCTGGGCATTGTAGTAGGCACTTGTAGTCCCAGCTACTTGGCAGGCTAAGGCAGGAGGATTGCTTGAGCCTAGGAGTTTGAGGTTGCTGTGAGCAAGGCTGAGGCCATGGCACTCTAAGCTGGGGCAAGAGAATTAGACTGTCCAAAAAAAAAAAAAAAAGAAAAGAAAACCAACTCTACCAAGATCAGCAACTAGAGATTAGTTGAGGCTCAAAAAAGCACACCACCCATCACAACTGTGTAATTCTATCCCCCTGTTAATATTTTTAAACACTAAGCATAAAAATAAATGACAAAACAAAAAATTAACAATGATTCTATGCTGTTATTATCTAAAAGAATAGTCTTGTATAGAGTGCAAGGTAAAGAAAGAATAACCAAGGTCTCAAATAGTGGGAAAAATTTCCCAAAATAGGTAGTTTTGAGCTGAGCCTTCCATAAGAAATAAAAATAAAATAAAATAAAGACCAGCGTTATGGCGGGCACATGTAAACCCAGCTACTCGGGAGGCTGAGGCAAGAGAATTGTTTAAGCCCAAGAGTCTGAGGTTGCTGTGAGCTGTGACGCCATGCACTCTACCAAGGGCAACATAGTAAGACTTTGCCTCAAAAAAAAAAAAATACTTAAGGCTGGACCTGGTGGCTTACACCACTAATCTTAGCACTCCAGGAGTTCCAAAGCAGATGAACTGCCTAAGCTCAAGAGTTTGAGACAAGCATGAGCCAGAGCAAGACCCCATCTCTAAAAATAGCCAGGCATTATAGCAGGCACCTGCAGTTCCAGCTACTTGGGAGGCTCAGGCAAGAGAATCGCTTAAGCCCAAGACTTTGAGGTTGCTGTGAGCTAGGACGCCATGGCCCTCTACTGAGGGCAACAAAGTGAGACTGTGTCTCAAAAACAAACAAATACTTAATGTAAGATAATCATAAGACAGTATGTTTAGCTGGCCAGAAATCTGAATTCCAGTATCTGCTGTAACTTAGAACTGTGCTCTGGTTGTTAAGTTATACAATCTTTCTGAGCTTTAGACTGGGACAGTAAAATCTGAATTCTAGTATCTGCTAACTTAAAACTGTGCTCTGCTTGGTAAGTTATACAGTCTTCCTGAGGCTTAGACTGTAAAGTATTTAAAGAATAATTAATATAAAGGGTTGGGCACTTCACATACAGTAAGTACAATAAATGATAGTTGTTATAATGCTTGTGCAATAAATGACAGCTAAGGCCTCTGAACTTTTGTTTGGCAGTTCAGCAGAGGCCAAGTTTGAACCCGCTACCTTTGGTATACAGGGCCGGAGCCCTACTTGCTGAGCCACAGGCGCTGCCCAGGCCTCTAAACTTTTAAAGATAAGTGATTCTCAAACCTGGCTGTATTCAGAAGTACCTAGGGAACTTTTGACAAAAACAGGTAACTTGAGTCCCAACCTATAAGTAGAGAATCTTGCGGATAGGGCCCAAGATATAGTATTTTTAACAAGAATCGTAGAAACCAATATTATAAATAATTGACATTTAAAGTTCTGTGACAGGCTCGGTGCCTGTAGCTCAAGAGGCCAGGACACCAGCCACACATACTAGAGCGGGTTCAAATCCAGCCCAGGCCCGCCAAACAACAATGGTGGCTGCAACCAAAAAATGGCCAGGCGTTGTAGCAGGCGCCTGTAGTCCCAGCTACTTGGGAGGCAGAGGCGGGAGACTCGCTTGAGCCCAGGAATTGGAGGTTGCTGTGAGCTGTGATGCCACTGTACTCTATCCAGGGTGACAGCTTGAGGCTCTGTCTAAAAAAAAAAAAAAAAATAGCTGGGTGTTGTGGCAGGCGCCTGTAGTCCCAGTTATTTGGGAGGCTTAGGCAAGAGAATTGCTTAAGCCTGAGAGTTTAAGATTGCTGTGAGCTGTGACACCCCGGCACTCTACCCAGGGTGACAGCTTGAGACTCTGTCTCTAAATAAATAAATAAATACGTAAATAAATAAATAAAAGTTCTGTGACAGGTAAATTATTTCATAATAATCTTACAAAGATTTAGACATAATAATCTTACAAAGATTTATTAAATGAAGTGGGAAGAGACCATAAGCATTAAGACAAGCAAGGAAACTATAAGGCAGAAGGTCCTTTGTTCACCTTAGCTAAATTATAATTCGTTAAATGAAATCCACTAGCAATCAACTATACTGAGAATACCCATCCTTCAACTGATAAGCAATGGAATTTCCCAGTCCTATCCAAAACCTTTCAACACAGATTAAAATAAAAGATGTTTCCAGCAAACATAAAACTCCCTACTTCCTTGACATTTTCCTTAATCCTGGACAATACTAATGTTGATAGTGCATTTATCTCATATACTGTGCTATATGTGCATGCTTGTGGTATTTATTCTGTCTGGACTTCCTTCATGCTGATCAAATATTTCCAAAAGAGGGGCTACAACTTTTTAATAAATCTAAAATTATCCCAAATTTTCCCAAAAAAGGAGGAGGAGGAGGAAGAGAAGAAGAAGAAAGGGCCACATCTATGTAATTATCTTTCTAGGAGTATGGCACCATACTCCAAACAAATTTAAGTATGTTTGGTAGGTCTACTTGCAAGCTAAGTCATTTTACTTATCTTTTTGACTCACATCTCCTTAAAGTTATTCCTAAATGTTCTATATTAGACCAACTTTTACATTCTAATACAAAACCCAAGACAGGACTGACTAGCTCTGTGTAGTATCACTAATTTCTCCACTCATACCAAGTTCTCATTTCCCTGAACTTATACTAGAGAAATTTATCCACTCAGTTTGCCACTCCCAGCAACAAGAAAGCTACCAGACTACAAACTGTCCTCTGATAATCTACAGTCCCTGCAAATCATACAATGATCTACACATTTTATTTTAATAGTCTTCTTTATTTGCACAATTTTATACATCCATAGAATAGGAACCATTCTTAAATTTATTTCCCTTTCACTTAGCATAACGATTATATAGAATATATACATGAACTAGAAATGGAAATCTAGCTCAATGCTTAAAAGATAACAGACCCTCAATAAAGAAATAAACCAAGAAATTAAAAACTGAGTAACTAAAACACAAAGACTTGTAACAATAAACTGGATAGCAATTAACTTTGAGAACACAAAGTAGGTACAGCCATGAGGGCAGAAAAAATATGAAAACCTATGTAGAGTTTTTATTTAAAAAAGTCCTCATATAGTATTAATTAATAATCCCATATTATAAGTCATAGCACAAATCAAATATTCCGGATGGTGATTTTAAGAAGTTCACTATATTTTGTTGAAAGTCGGGAAGCTAATCAGTTTACACAAAACAAATCCCTCTCTAGTAATATAAGAAATGTAAATTAAAACAAATTTAAGGTGTTAAACTAACAAACACCCCAGGGAAATAACAGGGAAAGAGGGAAAAAGTTTGCTTAAAGATACTTTTAAAAATACTATTTATACAGCAAGAATAGCCCACATCACAAAATCTCAAAACTGCAGATGCTGGTGTGAATGTGGAGAGAAGGGCACACTTACACTGCTGGTGGGACTACAAATAATACAACCTTTTAGAAAGGAAGTACGGAGAACTCTCAAAGAACTCAAACTAGCCCTCCCATTAGATCCTGCACTCCCATTACTGGGCATCCACTCAGAAGGAAAAAAATCCTTTTATCATAAGGACACTTGCATTAGACTGTTTATTGCAGCTCAATTTACAATCACCAAAATGTGGAAACAGCCTAAATGTCCACCAACCCAGGAATGGATTAGCAAGCTGTGGTATATGTACACTATGGAATACTATTCAGCCATTTAAAAAAATGGAGACTTTACATTCTTTCTATTAACTTGGATGGAAGTGGAACACATTATTCTTAGTAAAGCACCACAAGAATGGAGAATCATGAATCCCATGTACTCAATTTTGATATGAGGACAATTAATGACACGGTGGGGGTGGGGGAAGGAGAGAGCAGAGAGAGAAAGAATGAGGGAGGGGTGGGGAAAGGAAGAGCAGAGAGAAGGAAGGAGCGAGGGGGTGGGGTCTTGGTGTGTGCCACACGTTTTGGGGGCAAAACACGATTGTAAGAGGGACTGTACCTAACAAATGCAATCAGTGTAACCTGGGTTCTTGTACCCTCAATGAATCCCCAACAACTTTTAAAAAAATACTATTTATAATTTTAAAATATCCAAAATACAAAATGTGTCAAAATAATAAACTAGCTAGGCAAATTACAACACTGGAATGCCACACACATATTTAAAACAACTTGCATATAGACGAATAAATCAAAATTGGTATTAAGTGAATAATATCTTGGTTTGTATAAAAATTAAGAGCTTACAGAGTACTTTTACTCTGGTATGCATTACCTCACAATATAATACATACCAGAGGTTCTCAATCCTGGCTGTTCACCAGAATTACATAGAATGCTTAAAATGCAGTTTGGGGCTCCACCTGGTAAATTAAAGAGCCTCCAAGTGTGGGAATCATTGGAAATGTTTCTAATACCCATTCATGATTTAGAACTACTAATATACTCCTAATTAGAACCATTAAAAAAGTAACTAAGAAAGAATACAAATTAACCTACAATAATTAAAATAACCTAATGTTTCTCCCCTCTTGGTTAATTTGTTTAAATTAATCATAAAAGTATTAACTTTATATATTAAACTTTAATTATTAAAAATGATATAAAATTTGATATTTGCAAGTACATTACTGGAAAATTTTTCCTTGTACAGATCATCTCATACCCCAAAATGTTACTTGTAACAAATAACATGATACCCTGATTATGTTTTTTGACTAACAATATAAACAGAAAGAACTAAGATACTAATGAAAAACTTACCTCCTCTTATACAAATAATAATCTCACTCAAAATATTTACAGTATTCTCTAAAAGTGAAGAACAATATTTACAGAAATCTTCCTCAAAAAAAAATTTCTGATTACAATCTGAATGGACAATTTAAGTATATAAAGATACAAAGTATCATTTGTGCAAATAAACATTAGCATAACCCCTAGTCTGCCAACCGCTACTGTGAAATGTGCCAGTAGAAATTTTAAATAAGTAACATTTCAGTACTATCCAAGAAACAGTGACCTCAGTCTGTTTAACTTTGAAGGACATGGAAGTTTCACACAAATCACTTTATTGCAATTCCTTCAACTCTACTCACAAATTCACTCACTAAACATAACATAAAAATTCAAAGCACAAATGAATACATTTACAATAAACTTAAAACATTTGTTTTCTATCCTAAATGTCTCTCCTAGTATTGAGAACCTACAAGACATGTCCACTTGAATATCTCCCAGGCATCTAAATTTCATGTTTAAGTTACCTATTTCAAGAAATAGTACTTACTCATCTACTCATTTCCTCAGGCCAAAAAGATCAGATATTCTGGATTCATTACTTACTACCAATATCTTCCTGTCTTTTGCCACTACCCTACTTTTGTCCATCTTTTATATACTAGGACTGCTACGTTAACCTCCCTTGATTCACTAGCCCTACAGTGGAGCCCTATCTGAACCTCCGGTAAGAATTATCATGATGATTGGTACCGTTGCCACTCCTAAAAAATCCTTCAATAAAGATTAAAAGAAAAAGAAGATTCTCAGCACAGCATACCAGGTGTCTACTTACTTCTATAGTCTTATAACCTTGGGACTAACAGGATTTCTCAGCCTACAGTAAATATTTTTACTCCTCCTCTTCTTACCTAATCACTCCCACACACTTTTAAGGGTGGGTGGAGTTTCCAGTTTGGAAAAAGTATCCTGCCCTGTATTAACACTATAATATTCTATGTACCTTTAAGTCATACCACAAATTATTTACTAAGTATGTGCCAGATCTAGGTACGAAAGACTCCTCCTGATGGCCTCCTTTTCTCTTTTTTTACCTTTCTCAGATTATCCTTTCAGGTTTTAGTAATAAATTTATATTTTGTAAAAGGATTTTGTTGCACCAGGTTTTGCATCTTCATTGAATCTGACTGGCTTTTCTTTTCCTCTTCAAAATCAGGTTTTTATTCTTAATATCTTTCCCCATCATGTCCAGTCACTGTTTTGGTTTGGGACCATCAATATCACATGTACAAACGGTCCTTGCTCACCAACACCAGGTATATCTGACGTTCAGATTGATTTCCAATAAAAATAATTTAAAAATAAAAATAAAAAAAAATATTCTTTGACTTTCAGTCACAATGGAGGCAAAAAAGCAAATAGTCAATTCAATATGCAATTGTCTGACAACTTCTTTTAAACTAACATCAGAATGCTTATTATATGTCAGATAACATGCTATACTTTCTATAATTTTCTATATATTATCTCATTTAATTCTCCAGTAACCTTGTGATTCCCACTATCCAGTGAAGGAAACATCAAATTTCTATGATTTGCCCAAGGTTCAGGTAAGCTTTATTTTAGAGTTGGGATCTGAATCCAGGTCTGACTCCAGAACCTAAGCTCTTAATCACCATGCCCTCACATCTACTGTTATAGCATTTAATGCAATTTCTCAGTGCCCAGCATACAGCAGGTATAAGATATGTATTTGTTTAATGAATGAAACTTAGTGTTGAAGTTCTAAATTAATGACTTAATAATATCAATACTAACAACAGTTAACACCAATTTTACAACTGAGATACTAACAAATGTGAAATGATCACTTTCCTTGGTTACTCATCATGTCATGGTCTGTAATAGCAAAATCCTGTAAATTAATGTCTATCAATGTGGACATGTTAAATTATGGTCTACAAGCTATGGTCTGAATGTATCCCCTCAAAATTCCTATTGAAATTTAACCACCAATCAGATGATATTACTGATATTAATGATCTCATATTACAAAAGAGCTTCAAGGGACCTATTCATCCCCTTTGCCCCTTCTGCCATGGGAGGACCCTTCTAGATGAAGCAACGTTTAAGGTACCATCTTGGAAGCAGAGACTTGGCCTTTACCAGACATCAAACCAGCCAGCACCTAGACTTCCCCACCCGCAGAACAGTAATAAACTTCTGATCTTGATACTCAGTCTCAGGTATTTTGTTACAGCACATATGGATATAGACATCATTTGGTGGATTTACGCCGCTGTATAAAAGAATGCTGTTTATGTACTGATATGAAATAAACCATAGGAAAAAAAATTATAAAGAACATATGTCTGTGCTACCAAAGGTAGGGGTAAGAAGGATATATATTTTTAATTTCCATATACAAAAGACATCTTTAGAAGAACATACAAAAAGCTATTAACACAGGTCGTCTTAAGAGTAGAAAATTGGGTGACTAATGTAGGAGGAGGAATATGAAGGAGAATTCACTACATATCTCTTTTTAACCTTTTGAATTTTGAACCAAGTGATTATATTCCCTATCCAAGAAATAAATTCCCAATAAAATAAATGAAAAGCAATTTCAGAAATGAAAACACAAATATTACAGATAACAAACTTGAGGGCATAAGCCATAGCTTTCTTGAATGCTACTGTATCACAATGTCTGATACTTGTTTGTGTCAAATATTTGTTAAATCAATAAACAAAGTTTACAAAAATGTCAAATTGCCACTGCAGGAGTATTTCAAATATATTTTACAAAGCACAGTAAAAACAGTTTTGATTTTCCTGAAAAATAGAGTTAAAGATTCTGAGGGTCCCATCCCAAGCCTACTATCATTTATCAAACTCTGTAACAATACTAGAATCCACATGCTTAAAAGTACCAAAGTGATCATTTTAACTACTTTAAGTTTTCTCCACATTTGAAATATTACACAATAAAGAAGTGGGAGGAAGACCTTTAAAAAAGCTACCCAGATTACTAGGTTATCAACACAGAAGAAAAAAATCATTTTACCATAGGACATTTGCACTAGAATGTTTGTTGCAGCTTAATTCATAGTCACCAAGTAGTGGAATCAACCCAAATGCCCATCAACCCATAAACAGATTAATGAACTGTGGTATATGTATACCATGGCACACTATTCAGCCATAAGAAAGATGGAAACTTTGTATCTTTTGTATCAACCTGGATGGGGTTGAAGAATATTCTCCTTAGTAAAGTATCACAAGAATGGAAAAGTATCCAATGTACTCAATTCAATACCAATAGGAAACCAGCAGAGGAACAACTAGGAGACCACACAAGAGAAAAACACAATTGAATTCAAGTGTCAGGGGGAGAGAGAAAGGAGGGGGAAAGGAGGGGCGTATCAGTGTACTCTTGCCTAATGGCACAAAGTAAGGGTATAAGGCATACCTCCTGGGTGAAGGGATCAATGACAACTTGCACTTTACTGAACAAATGCAAACACTGTAACCTAATCATCTGTACTTTCATATTAATCTGAAATAAAAATAAAAAGCTACCCAGAAATGACTTCAAATGAGTCAAGTATATATGCACTATATCTCAATAAGCTGTCAAAACAAAACACACATCTATGGCTATTAGAAATCAGATCACTGGTTACCTAAAGCACTAGCAGTATAACCGCAATGGGGTAGAAGAAATTCTGGGATGGTGGAAATGGTCTGTATCTTGATTGAAATAAAGTCTACAAAATGTATGTGGCATGCATATGTCAAAATTCATTAAACTAAACGCTGTATTTAATTGTACGAAAGCCGTAACTCAAAAAAATTACTTAAAAATTTGGGAAGCATTTGGACATGCGGATTCCTGGGCTCCTCTCTCGGACACTGTGAATCAGTGGGCCTATAGTAAACACCATTTAATCTGTATTTTTAACTCCAGGCCATGGTTGACCCTTTGTGCATAAGGATCATCAATTATATTTTGGAAAATACTGACCTAGCATAATGTTCTAAGTCCAGTAAGTACTGATTACACTTTGCAAAAATAATTAATGATAAATTTATACCAAAAACAAAAACAAAAAAACAGGGCCACCTACATGATTCTGATTCCGAAGTTTGGAAAATACTAAGAACATTAAATAACAGGAGTTCCAGGAAGAAGAACTAAGAAGCAAGAAGGTTATAAAGAAGACTTCTTTCTTCTCTCCTACAATCCTTCATGGGCTCTCCAACATCTAGTGCAGTGGCTTAATTAGGGATGATTCTGACCTTCAGCTGACATTTGGCAATGTCTGCAAACATTTTTTCATTTTCACAACTGGAGAAAGGCATGTGCTATTGCCACTTTAATACACTGAAGCCAGGGATACTGCTAATATGCTACAATGCACAGCCACCCCCTCCACCCCTCCCAGCAATAAAGAATTCTAAAATGAGAAACTGTCCAGAAGCCTCACCTCAAATGAAGCTACCAAAAGTACTCAATTGTAGCCTCAGAGTTAAACAAAAAACAACAGCCTTAATTCCTTCAGGGAAGTTGATTTTTACTTCTAGATTGGTAGGGAAAGAAGAAAGTCTCATCTTTACATTTTACATAAAGCAAACAAATATAGAAGAAAACATAAATGTCAAGTGACTACGTAAGATTTAAAAAGCTTCAGAAAGCTTTACAAAGCTTCAGGCAAACCCCACTCCCATCACAGGGGAAACTTATTTACTCTCCTCAGCCTTCAAAGTACAGTACTTTTGAAGTTATAAAACACTGAAGTACTGTACATAAACATTAGCATGACTGACTGTTACTGTAGCACCAGGTAACCTAATGATATTTGAAATGAAATCTGTGGACCAGTGAGCCAGTCTGTGAACTGTTTACAAGTTTATGTAAAAGAAGCATATAAATGGAGACCACAAAAGTAGATTTTTTATAGCAGAATAATTTTACATTTATTGCATTTCATAAAAATTTAGGCTTATATTTTGTCTTATTTCATCTTCATTTTCTTTAATTTGCAATAAAGTCAAACACTGAATGACATTTTAATCAATGATGGACCTCCTATATGACAGTGATCCCATAAGGTTATTATTTTTTTTTTTGAGACAGAGCCTCAAGCTGTCACCCTGGATAGAGTGCCGTGGCATCACAGCTGACAGCAACCTTCAAATCCTGGGCTCAAGTGAGTCTCCTGCCTCCACCTCCCAGGTAGCTGGGACCACAGGCGCCCGCCACAACGCCCGGCCATTTTTTGGTTGCAGCTGTCTTTGGTGTCTGGTGGGCCCGGGCTGGATTCGAACCCGCCAGCTCAGGTGTACGAGGCTGGCGCCTTAGCCCGTTGAGCCACAGGCGCCAAGCCGATCCCATAAAATTATAATAGAGCTGAAAAATTCTTATCACTGAGTGATGTGCTAGCAGTCATAAGTTTATAACATAGCACATTATCTTTTCTATGTTTAAATATGTTTAGAAGCACAAATACTTCCCATTGTGTTACAACTGCCTACAGTATTCAGTACAATACTGAACTAGGTACGAGTTTGTAGCCTAGGAGCAAAAGGCTATAAATACAGGCTAGGTGTGTACTAGATTATCATCTGGGTTTTTCTAAGTACACTGTATGATTTTCACACAACAATGAAATTGCCTGATAACACATTTCTCAGAATGTATCCCCATCATTAAGCAAACAATACGTGACATTTTTTTAAATTATATTTTACAACAACATTAATCCACAGTGGATTAAAAAAAATTTTTAAGTCCTTTATCAGTTTGAGAAGCACTAACCTAACCTATGCTGAGTGACACATCTATTGACTGGCAAAGTCAGCATTTGAATCCACATTTGACAACAAAACATGCTCTTAATTATTATACTATATGCTTCCATCAACATTAAGATTTTGAACTCAAACCTCTACGTGTAATTCCTACCTCTCAAAAGCTGGACTATACCAGGTATGAGTCATAAGGACATTGAGTGTGACTGGCCCATGGCCTTCAACACTGAAAGCAAGTCAAACTGCCTCTTTGGCCCCTCTTTCCCCGGCCCATGCTCAAAATTCAATCTCTAGCTTTCTGATGATGCAAAAGGACAAGATAAAAACAAAGAAAAGATCATACTTCTCCTCGAGGCATACAGCAGAGTCACTGAATACTACTATTTTCTTTTGGGACTCACTCTGATTTCTGCTCAGGGAAGATGGATACCTCCTCTTAAGCAGGAGTAGCCCCAGATCTAACCACACTAGCTACACAGAGTATAAAATAAATGAATCCAAATTAAGAAAAAGCCACACAAACCTAATAGCCTTTTTTAAAGTCTTCCTCATATCAAGATTCCGACTCTTAAGGTAAGGCTTACAGACAATGGATTTAACCCATCCATACTATACTTTTGAACATAATCCTTCATTTAAAAAAAAATTTACATCCCAGCCCAAGTACATAGTACTTCAAAAACACAATTTAACGCCCCTCAAAAAAATCCATACTAAGTGCAATGCCCTGCTAATTTTGTCTTTTTAAATATTAGTAAAAATTCACAAAATTGATTTTAAGACCCATTAACAATCAATCTGCAGTTTGCAAAACACTGCTGTAAAGTTCAACAGTCTATATTTAACAGTATGCTTTCATCTGGCAAATCAAACCCCTAATCAAGCTACCTTAAAATGTTATCCCTTAAAAGCATAATTTTTCTACAATATACAATAAATTTGATGTATTTACATTCCAAATTTTGTACAGAAAAATATACAAAAAGTTTTGTCTCAAAATGTAGTAAAATAGGGCAGCGCCTGTGGCTCAAGGAGAAGGTTGTTGACCCTATATACTGGAGGTGGTGGGTTCGAACCTGGTCACGACCACAAGAAAAAAAAATTAGTAAAATGCATAAATTGTTAAAATGAAAATGTTGAACTCCTAATCAAAAATCAAAGATAACATATTAACATGTAAAACATGGTTCTCAGCTGATAATTTAATCAGGTAACAATACTCTATGGGCAATTCCCAGAATAAAGTTTTATAGTGAATATGTATATCATCAAACTATAGTAAATCTGAAACCAACCTGATCTACCACTATTATTTTTGACTAGTACCCTCATCTGATCACACCCCAAAACTGAAATCTTAGAAGCCACAAATCTAACTCTTCTTCCTCCCTCCTTTCTCCTAAGTTTTGTTGGTTGTAGTAGTAGCATACTCCTCTAAATTGCCCAAAGGTCTCCCAGGAATCCTAACTTGTCTCCGACTACCTCAGAAATTCTAGAATGGACTTATCTGAAATTATTTCTATGGGAAAATGCATAAAAATTCAAACAAACAATTTTGTGACAAACTTCTAAAACATAATCCATTAATAACAGCCTTCATATAGCATCAAATTACCTTATCTGCAAACTAAAACTATCAACTAAAAATTGTTAAACTAAATTGGAAAAATATGATACCCTTTTCTGCGAATTAAAAACAACTTAACATGAACATACCATAAATTTCCGTTATCAGTTATGGATTTAAATTCTCTAAGCCTAAGAATGCATGTGATATTTTTAACAACTGTATTTTGAGGATCTAGTTCCATCACGTTGTTCCATCATAGAATGACACAGTGCTACCATGCAAACCATCTATGCAGCTTCTACATTTATTTCATAGTTTCACTCAACTCTTTAACAGTTGAGTGGGATGAAAGATTGCTTCCTGCTCTACGCCCCTACATCCTCACCCTTTGCTCATTCACTTGCCGTTTGGAGGAATACGGAATGCTGGCAATAGTACTCGGTAATTGTTTATATCCATCCTTCAGTCTACTAGAATTCCATAAAGTTCATCCCCGCCTGTATACTTACAGCCTAAAAAGCTCCTAAACTTGTGCTTAAACTTTCGGAGGAAAAACTGATTATACTCATCACCTGCACGTACATAAATATGTAAAACAAGTGAAATCCTTGTGAATCTAGATTCTCTCTTCATTTCATTCTCAAGGGCACTCTAAAAGACACTATTCCATTTCATCAAAGTAACAAAGTCAAAAGAAGTAATTCTTAAAGGTGGACTATTTAGCAATAAACTTGCAAGAATTTAAGTACTATGTTATTATTTCAGTAACTAAACAAACACCTGGACGTCACAAATTCTTCCCTACAACTATAAAAACCCAGCTATGAAACCCTATATCTCAAAAAGTAACGTAGCAAATGCAAAAGTGCTAGAAAAATCTCAGTTGCTTATTTCTGACTACACACACGGTTGAAATGGAACTCAGGAGTGGAAAATGTGAGTGAAATGGCCTGTTCTTTTTCCAATATGTGGGGGAGGAAAGGAAATGAAAGGGTTTCTTAGGAGAGTAACTGACAATATTGACATATTTTCAAAAATTAATTTCCTTAAACTTCACCAGTCCGTATCTCCACTCCCTCCCTTTTCCAGGGACCCTTCCCACTTCCTCCGGAGGGCGCCCTTCCCAAACGTTCTCTTCTCCCCGTTCCTAAACACTGAGCCCCAGCCCTCAACCAAGCTCCCGATCTCCCCGTCTCTAGGCTCGCCCGCCATCCACCGGCCTTCCGGGCTGCGCCTGGGCAAAGGCAACCCCGGAGAGACCGGAGGGGGGAGCGAGCAGGCGAGGCGGTGGCCGGAGCTGCTGCAGCCGCAGCCGCCGCCGCCTGCACCGCAGCTCAGCCCACCGCATCCTTCCTCCTCCCTCCCCGCCGCCGCACTCCCGGGGCCGGCCCACACGGCACCCCGGCCCGACCGCTCGCACACCCATCCCCACCCTCGTCCCAGGCCCACTCCCTCACGAGGGGAGCTCCGCCAAGGGTGCTGCGGCCGGCCACAGGGCCGCGGGAGCCGGCGGGCCCGGGAGGGGCGGAGGGAAGGCGAGAGGATGGAGGGAGGCAAGGGCTGAGCTAAGACGAGCCCGCTCGAGCAGCTCCAGCCGCGGAGGCCGCGGCTCCCATCTCCCGATCCCCGGGCCCGCCCGGCGCCGCACAGGAAATGCCGCCGCCGGGGCTCTCCTCACGTTCAATTCAAACTGTCACCGCCGCCGCCTCCCCTCCCCTCCCCCCGGGCCCGCCGCCGCCGCGCCCCGGGCCCGCCGGCGCCCCCGCCGGACCTCCCCCAGCCGCTGCTCCCCGCCTCGACTCAGGGCGTTCCCTCGACTCGATCTGGCGGCCGCAGAGCCTCCCAGCAATAAGAGCCGCCGACCCCGAGTCGCGGCGGCCCAAAGCTGAGACTCACCCATGGTGCTGCTGTTGACGCTCCTCTCCTCAGCAGCAGCGGATCTCGCACTGACCGACATCCCCTCCCCCCCGCGAGCAGCCCCGGCGCGGCGCAGCCCGCCGATTCTCCAAAGCCGCCTACGCCGATTCCGCGGCGTAGCCGCCCGGCGTCGCTGCCCTGCTTACGCACGCGACAGCAGGCGAACTCCTCCACTGGCTCTCGCCGGACTCCCGCTCCCTCCTCCGCCCCCGCCCCCTCAGACGAGGCTTCCGGGCCCCGCAGAGGCTGCCTTCGATCTCGCGAGAGTACCTCCCGCCTCTGCTCGACTGCTTCTCCCCATGTCGAGCATGACTTCATGGGCGTCAGCAACGTTTTGGTACTCGGGTTTAGCGCCATTTTTAAACTGACCGGATTTGGCACCTTGAGGTCATGGATAGTCGCGCCTTTTTGCATGTTCGGTCAACCCTGTTTCTAAGGCTAGCCGCATTACATTTGTCGGCGAAAACCTGAGGACGCTGAGGGAGTGGTCGGTGGGCTGCGAGGGTGGGGTCATGCCCGAATTAAAGATGGCCGCTGTCAGTGCCGCCCCGCGCAATGTCACGTCAGGTTTTGGAGCTGCGGGAGCCGCCGGGTTGGCCCCAGCGCCTGCTTACGGAATTGGCGTAAGGCGAAGGGGCACTGCTGGAAAAGCTGGGCTGGGAAACTGCCTCAGGGTGGGGGCTGTGTTCGCGCCTGGGCTTCTAACTACTGACCTGGCGGCTTTGTGAGTGAAAGTGAGGAAGTACTTCGAGGCAGGTGTCTACGCCCTGGTCCATCCCTCTTTCCTCGGCTTTCGAGGTGAAAAGTGACGTTAGAGCTCGGTTACCCCGATGCTTCCTCGTGCTGTCACTTCGGTGGCCTGGCACAGCCAAGAGGTCGGCTGCTGCAGGCAGCACCGCGAACTCTACGGTCACGTTCACGTAGGCTCACCGCCTTGATGCCCAGTTCTGTCCGCTTGGAGCTCTCACTCTAGTTGACGAAATGAATGGATGGACACTTGAAACTTCGGTAACAGTTAAAGCAATTAAAGAATAAAGAAAGGCTAAGATTCTGTGATCTTGTACTATAGCGACGAATGTCGCTGTGTCGTTGGAACCTTCCCCGGATGCTTTCTAGTGAACGTCTTTACACGGATAACCCAGGGTCTTTTGTACTTTTCTTGAAACTGACGGCTCTCTTTGCTTCGTACTTCGTGTACATGTGTTATTTTTCCTGTTAAAGCTGCATATTAAGGAATTACAGTATACGTATATACACACACGCAAAAGTTAGGAGCACGTGCAAAAAATGTTCAGAGCAGTATAGCTTATATTACTGAAATAATAAATGTTTACTAATAGGAAAATGGATGAATAAGTTATATGGTTGAGCAAATAAACATACACGGAATACTGAACAGTGAAAATCAATGAATTAAATCTACCATTCTTAGTATGGATAAAGTTCATTAACATAGATGAAAAACACATTGCAGAAAGATGTCTGTGGTATACCATAAGTAAAAGTTTAAAAATAAGAATGTGTGATCAAACTGTAAAAATCATATAAGGAAGTGCTGCATACCAAATTCAGAATAATGGTTACTTCCAGAAAGGAGGAGAAGAGACTATAATAGGAAGGGTTCACTTGTATCTGTAATGTTTTATTTTCTTCCAAAGGTAATCTCAGAAAATGTGGCAAAAAAATTAAGATTTGTTAAAGATAAGTGGAGGGCACTGGAGAGTACATGGGTATTGGACTGTAGTACTTTTCTGTATACTTGAAATATTTCCAAGTAAGTGTTTAAGGGGGTAAAGTTTATTTAAGAAAACAACTTACTTTGTGTCTTGTGCTTCTTGTGCTGTTTCATAAGTCTACATTTTTATGGAATTACTCATGAAGTGTGTTACAACTCATCTGCCTAACCAATCATTGTGTAAATTTCTGAAATGTCAAATGAGCATTTTGCTTTAGGATATTTCAGTAAGTTTCTATTTTTGAAAAAGACAGCATAGAAAGGAGGATAAATGTATAGCCTCTGGATTCAGATAGCCTGGGTTAAAATCTCAGTTCACCATTTATTAGGTATGTGACCAAGGACAAGTTAACGTTCTGTGATCCAGTTTCTTCATCTATAAATAGAGATAATAGTTATCCAGTAGGGTTTTTGTGATAACTAAATGAAATAATACATGTGCCCCAGGCTTAAATTTATTGTGTTAAATAAATATTACCTTTATATAGATCATTTTTAAATATAAAATTAAACCAAATGCTATCATTAATACAACATTCTGAAGAAGAAAATCTTTGCCTCTCATGTCTATTGAAATATTTCTTTGAGGAGGCTCTCTTAATGGCTATGAAAGAGGTGAATTGTGTTATTTTGTGCTCTGAAAATAGATAAATTCTTAATATAAATAATAGTAACTTCCTTGACTGAAGTTTGTTCATGCATACTCCACCCCACACTATAACAACTTCACTGTTTTTCCTTGAAAATTACATGGAGTATTACAGGCAAACAGATGATGATATCCTGTGGAACTTTCTTTATAAGAAGGTTTGATAGCCAATGTTATATAATGTATATATGTGTGTGTATTATGCAAATTATATGTGGGGTGTGAGGAAAGAGAATTGTATTGGTTTTATGATCTCTGCTGCACTGTCTACGATATTACATTTATTAATAAAACAGCCTAGTTCTTAACGTTCTGATTCAGAAATAAGTTTATAAAAGAAAACTGATAATGAAATTCTGGGCGGGATTTCCACAACAGCCATTTCTGATTTTCTCCATTATTTTTAAACCACCTCCCTCACTTACTCTCAGAAAAAATAGAAACTGTCAGAGGGGAACTTTAACAACTTCATGCCTCCACACTCATAGGCCTACTCACATCCACAGCCATGCTTTCAAATGTCACAATGGATTAGGTGTCCTCCTGTCTGAGATACATATCTCTGCCTGTTCCCTGTATTCCATCTCTTTGTTCTCTGGATCCTGTCTCCCCTTGCCTTCCCAGGAACTTTACTCAGTGGGCTATTTATTCAACAAGCCTCTGGATTCTGCAGTTACCACTCCACTGAAACTCTTATCAAGGAACCAAGAACCTCTTTGTTCAATCCAATAAACTCTTTTTCTTATTTTACTTGACCTCTCTGCAGCATTCGATACTGACTTGCATTCATATGTCTTGATTTGTGAAACCACAATTTCCTAGTTTTCCTCCTGGATCTCTGTTTTACCTTCCACAACCTCCTTCTTCATGTCATTTTAATGTCCACTTACCTCAGAGTTGTGTCCTAGTTAGTTTGTTCCTATCTCATTTTTTATACTCTCCTTTTGTGGATTCATTCACTCCCATGGCTTTAGTGACCACATATATGCTATTATATATATATATAATATGTATAATATAAATTTAAATTTCTAGCCCATTTCTCCTGACTGCAAAGTTCATACCTGTCTTCAAAATACCTGTCCTGGTGTTCCAAGATGATGCGAAACACAAGTCTCAAATAACCTCATTTTACTTGCTTCTGTGTTTCCAGTCTCTAAATAGTACCGTCATCAACCTGACTGAATAAAGCAGAAATTTGGGTATGATACTTAGCCCCTTCCTCTCTTACCTCTCACAGCCAGCAGAAAGCCCTATCAGTTTTTCCTTCTGCGATCTAATTTCTCCATTTCTCTGCATCTTCTATTACTAATCTAGTTAAACCAATATCATCTCCTGCCTCAACTCCTCACAATAGCCTTTCAGACTGCTTCCTTATTCTACAACTCAGTCTTCACATCGTACCCAAAGTGACCCTTCTAAACTTTAACCATGTCACTGTTAAAGTCTATTTGATTGATTGATTGTTTATTTATAGACAGAATCTTACTCTGTTGCCCTGGATTGAGTACCATAGCGTCATCATAGCTCACAGCAATTTCAAACTCTGGTTTCAAGCCATCCTCAGACCTCAGCTTATGGAGTAGCTGGGACTACCGATGCCCAACACAATGCCTAGCTAATTTTTCTGTTTAGTAGAGATTAGGTTTTACTGTTTCTCAGGCTGATCTCGAACTTCTGAGTTTAAGCAATCCACTTGTCTCAGCCTCCCAGAATGCTGGGATTATAGACGTGAGCCCGGCCCGGCCTTATTTATGTATGTATGTATGTATGAATATGTTTATTTTGCTCTGTTGCCTGGGCTAGAGTGCCATGGCTTCAGCCTAGCCACCAGCAACCTCAAACTTCTGGGCTTAAGTGATCCTCCTGCCTCAGGCTCCAAATAGCTGAGACTATATAGGCCTACAGGCTCATGGGCTTAGTACATCATGCCTGGCTAATTTATCCTTTTTTTTTTTTTTTTTTTCTTTTTTTAAGTAAAGATGAGGGTCTCACTCGTGTTCAGTCTGGTCTCAAACTCCTGACCTCAAGTGATCTTCCCATCTCAGCCTCCCACAGTACTAGGATCACAGGCTCCACTGTACCCGCCTCCTCTATTTCCTCTATTTAAAGTCTTAAAACTTTCTCTCAAGGAACTTACATTATACATTTCCTCATTGCTGGCCAATATCTTTCTCTCTCTAAACTCTAGCAAGCCTTTCTGCTCCCCCTGCCTGGAACACTTTACTCCCCGTTTTATACTCCGCATTCCTTACCTGGATTTTCCTTTAAGTTTCAGCTTAGCTGTCATTTTCTCTAAAACCTTTCTTTGAGCCCCCAAGGCTGGGCTAGGGGCCCTCTAACCTCCCATGTATCTTATATTTACTCCTCTACTGGTACTAATAGCACAGTTTTGCAAGTAACTTGTCTCTCTTCCCTTGGAATCTAAACCCCTTAAGGTCAGAAATGCTTGTCTTGGTCACCTGTGTAGCCCCAGCACCTAGCACAGGTTATGGTGTCCATTACTTCATTCAGGAGTTACTTCTTGAGTGATATCTGGGTGCTTAGGCACTAGCACAGTGGTTGAGGTATGGAATGGGGAGAGCTCTCAGGGGAGAACTCTCAGATGCATGGGAATCCAAGAGGTCAATATTTTAATTACAATACTAAGATTTATTTTTTTACCTTTTTCATTCCCATCCTCTCACAAGCACATAGTGTCATTTTCTAGAAACTACATGAAGTGTGATAACTGCAACAGACTGAATGCAAAAACACATAAAATAATCCATCTGTCTTTTATTAAACTAGACATTAAAAGGGTTTACATGGGAGAGGTGAAGGGATGAAAAATTACTGATGGGGTACAATGTACACTACTTGGGTACACCTAAAGCCCAGACTATACTACTATACAGTATATGCATGTATGTGTATCGGAATTCAACTTGTACTCCTTAAGTCTATTTTTAAAAAAATTTTTAAGGCTTTGCAAAAATGTAAAACAATGGTACTCTTCAAACTATTCTTATTTGAATTAGAAGATGGAATAAATTTTCACAAAAATATATTCTTTATGTTAATGTGTTTACTGTGTTTTAATGAATTGTAATGATTATTTTAAAAATGAATTAGTAAATATTTTAAACTTTCTGTTTTAATTTTTAATAGAGTACATATCAATATATTTTATGTAAACAAAAACTCTTTGGGGTTCTCAATAATTTTTTAAGACTGTAAGTGGGCTAGCCTGAGCAAAAAAGTGAGACCACATCTCTATTAAAAATAGAAAAACTAGCCACACATTGTGGTGGGTGCCTATAGTCCCAGCTACTTGAGAACCTGAGTCAAGGGGATCTCTTGAGCCCAAGAGTTTGAGTTGCTGTGAGCTAGGATACCACGGCACTCTACCCAAGACTCTGTCTCAAAAAAACAAAAAAAAAGGTAAATAGATTCTAAAACCAAAAACTTAAAATCTGCTGCATTAGCACATACTATATTATATGTGTTCAATGTAGATGTGCTAAATAGTGATTATCATTTTCATAAACTGTGATATACAGCTGCTTAATTTTTTTTGTTTGTTTATTTTGTATTTTTTTTGAGACAGAGTCTCACAGCAACCTGCAACTCCGCCTCAAGCAATCCTCTTGCCTCAGATTTTCTATTTTTAGTAAAGATTGGGTCTCGCTTTTTTGCTCAGGCTGGTCTAGAACTCGTGAGCTCAAGCAATCCACCCATCTCAGCCTTCCAGATTGCTAGGATTACAGGGGTGAGCTACCGCTCCTGGCCTGCTTAATGTTTTTTGTTTTGGGGGTTTTTTTGAGACAAACTCTCAAGTTGTCACCCTCGGTAGAGTGACTTGGCATTACAGCTCACAGCAACCTCAAACCCCTGGGCTTAAGTGATTCTCTTGCCTCAGCCTCCCAAGTAGCTGGGACTACAGGCTCCCACCACAATACCTGGCTATTTTTTTTGTTGCAGGTGTCATTGTTGTTCTAGCTGGCCCGGGGCCGAATTCGAACCCACCACCCTTGGTGGCCGGCGCTCTGCTGACTGAGCTATGGGTGCTCCCCTGCTTAATGTTTCTTAATAAAGATTTTCCCCAAAATCCCAGAATGCATATCTGAATAGATAATAAGAAAAAAAACACAGGATTAATATCTGAATATGCATACATAAAGTATTCTTTAGATGAATGTGCTTTGTAAACTATGGAGTGCTATATAAATATTCTTGTTTTGATAATTGTGGTAAGTATGGACTAAAATTTAGCTGGTAGTAGTACCAGGACTACTTGTAATAACCTGAAAATGGGAATTTTTATAGCCAGCCATTTGACATCGATCTAATTTAATGCATACAACAATTTGGTGAGATAGGTGTTACTCTAATTTTTTAACTGAGGAAACCAAGGTTTAAAGAAGTGGAGTAATTTCATCTAAGTCTTAAAATTTAAGGGCCTGAGACTATGTTCACAGAACTCATGCTTTTGCAATACACAATGAGATATTAAGTGAAGATATTTATTCCTCTCTTCTCTTGGATCCTATTCCTCATGTGCTAGACATTTAATCTGGTGAGAGAGTAAAATAACTCTTGTAATTTTCAGGTACTTTTACCTTTAGTGGGAGAAGAAGGATCTGCAAATGCTATGAGGTCTACATGAAGGTTTTCCTTTAGAGACAGCTCAGAACATGACAGGAAAAATGAGATGGCACCTCTCAGAACAGATCTGTCCTATTTTCTACATTGTCAAAAATCAGCAAAACAGATTGGTGGGGGTGGAGCTTGAGTTTCTAATGCTAAGTGGGTTAAGCAATCTACAGTATTTTCCTGTTAATGGTAATATCCAAATATACAAAAAGCCCTTGGGTACTTGTTTTCTCCTTTTAAAGAAAATGGAAGAGGATTGAGAAACGATATGAAAAAAGAAAGAGCCATTAACTAACTCAAACTTTTTCTTGTGAAAATTAAAAATATATAACTTATTCATTAAAGCTGAAACTTAGTTTCATATGAATCAATATGGTATATATATTTTTTTCAAGTCAGATTTAAAATAGGGAAACTCATAATTCAAGATGCAGTCAGCCCTTCATATCTGTGGTTCCACATCTGTGGATTCAACCAACCACAGATGGAAAAATATTTTTTTAAATATTGCATCTGGAGCCAGGCATGGTGGCTCATGCCTGTAATCCTACCACTTTTGAGAAGCCAAGGTGGGAGGATTGCTTGAGGCTAGGAGTTCCAGACCAGCCTGAGCAAGAATGAGGCACCCTCCTATGCAAAAAGTAGAAAAATTAGCCAGACATGGTGGTGTGCACCTATAGGCCAGGTACTTGGGAGGCTGAAGCAGGAGGATCCCGTAAGCCCAGGAGTTCGAGGTTATAGTAAGCCACGGCACTGTAACTCTGGTGACAGAGTGAAACCTTCTCTCCAAAAAAAAAAAAAAAAGGTATCTGCACTGAACATGTACAACCTTTTTTCTTGTTATTCTCTAAACAAATGCAGTATAACAACTATTTACATAGCATTTACATTGTATTAGGTATTATAAGTAATAATACAGATTATTGATGATGATTAAATAAGAGATGATTTAAAGGAGGTCCTGGAACCAATCCCTCTCAGATACTGAAGGACAACTGTGTTACACAAGAGAAATAGTCTCCCATCCATGAAATCTTTTTAAGTCTCATAAAATGCAAACACAGGGGATCAAGGTAAATAATATAAAAATATAAAATATTTTATAATATAAAAATATAAAAATATAAAAAAAATTTATAGTTAACTTTCAAATAATTTAAAAAACCAATACATTCTAATGTTAAATTTATGATTACATAGCATAGTAATTAAAGGAAAGTTCTGTTAAGATCAAAGAATCTTCTGCAAATTAAAGAGAATAGATATTGGCATGCAATTTTATAGATAAGAATCTGTAAGGCATAAGAAGTCGAGTCACTCTTGCAAGGCTATACAATTAATGAGCAAAAATTAGAAAAACCTCATAGCTTCCTTTTTCTTTTTAAAGTTCAAACTTCACTCCACAGAGGAAGAAAAGCGAAAAGACACAGTAATAATGATAAAGGAAAAGAAAATGAGAGAACCATGAAACTTGAAGCCCAGAAAATAGAAAAAAAAAAAAAAAATAGAGTAAATGAAAACGAATCTTTTTTTTTTTTTTTTGAAACAGAGCCTCAAGCTCTCAAGCTGTTGCCCTGGGTAGAGTGCTGTGGCATCACAGCTCACAGCAACCTCCAACTCCTGGGCTCAAGCAATTCTCCTGCCTCTGCCTCCCAAGTAGCTGGGACTACAGGCGCATGCCACAACGCCCGGCTATTTTTTTTTTTTTTTTGGTTGCAGCCATCATTGTTGTTTGGCAGGCCTGGGCTGTATTCGAACCC
>CAUYRH010074792.1:0-24009 GCA_963574655.1 Perodicticus potto
GGGGAGAAAGCACTTTTACACTGCTGGTGGGACTGTAAACTAATACAACCTTTTTGGAAGGAAGAATGAAGAAAGGTCAAAGAACTCAACCTAGACCTCCCGTTTGATCCTGCAATCCCATTACTGGGCATCTATCCAGAAGAAAAAAAAAAAACTTTTATTATAAGGACATTTGTACAAGGCTGTTTGTTGCTGCCCAATTTACAATTGCTAAAGTGTGGAAACAGCCTAAATGTCCTTCAACCCATGAGTGGATTAGTAAGCTGTGGTATATGTATACAATGGAATATTACTCAGCCATCAAAAATAATGGAGACTTTGCAGTGTTTGTAGTAACTTGGATGAAGGTGGAACATATTATTCTTAGTGAAACATCACAGGAATGGAGAAGCATGAATCCTATGTATTCGACTTTGATTTGAGGACAATTAATGACAATCAATGACACAGTGGGTCATGGGGGAAGGAGAGAGCAGACAGAGAAGGAGGGAGGGGATGAGGGAAAGAAAACCAAAAAAAAAAAAAAAAAGAAATGAAAATAGTGACTAACTTTCATATAAATTGGATTCAATTTTGACCAAAGTACATTACTTAAATATTAATTTTTTAATTCAACTTGTCAATATGTTGTTTAGGATATTGTATCCTCATCTATAAGTGAAACATGTTTGTAATTTGCCTTTATAACAATATATTTCCTCCAATTTCACCTCAAAAAAAATCACAAAAAAAATCATTCTACTTGATCAGGTGTATCCAGATCAAGTAGAATGATATTGAAATATTTCTTCTTTTTTTATTGTTTATAAGATTTCTGGAATTGCTTGTTTTGTACAATCATTGTGGTCTATGAATTTATGATAGTTTGAACTTTGTTATTTAATTCATTGCTTAATTACTGTTTTTCTATGAATGATTATACTGTGGTTAGTATGTTAACATAGCAGTATTCCCAGATAGTTTTTTGTTTGTTGGAAGGTTGGGCTTTGGGGGGGCAAAGTTAATACTTTGCATGAAATATCTTATTTTATAACAGTGAAATTGCTTTCTCTGTTGTCTTGTGATTTTTTTTGAGGTGAAATTTAAGTTTTTGTGTGAGTAGTACTATTATACCTATCTTGAATGTCTTGCTTATACTGTATCACATCATACCTTTGTTTAATTCTTAATAAACTGTTTACTTGTTTAAAAAAAAAAAATTCAGTTGTGTAATGGAACATACCAAGTTCTTCACTTGACTTTTAATTGAAGCCTTTTCCAAACTGTGCTTTTAAAGAGATTCGAAAGTGGGGAAAAACAGGAATAAGGTTCTGCAGTCCAAAGGAAATTTCGGACAATTAAATAAAAATTAAAGGTTCGGCACCTGTGGCTCAACGGGCTAAGGCACCAACCACGTAAACCTGAGCTGGCAGGTTCGAATCCAGCCCGGGCCCACCAAACAACAATGACGGCTGCAACCAAAACAAAAAAAAAATGGCCGGGCATTGTGGTGGGCACCTGTAGTCCCAGCGACTTGGGAAGCGGGGGCAAGAGACTCACTTGAGCCCAGGAATTGGAGGTTGCTGTGATGCCACAGCACTCTATCCAGGGTGACAGCTTGACGCTCTGTCTCAAAAAAATTAAAATTAAAATTAAAAAAAAATAATAAAAATAAATTACAAATTTAAAAAGTCTTTAAAATACTAGGGTTTTTTTGCTTTTTTTTTGGCTAAAAGATATCTCAGACCCTATAATATGCTAAGGTGAATTCAGAATCTCCTACAAGTGGGTATAATGTGCAGCTTTGACCAAATTAATTTAAAGTTTGTTTTTTAGGAACATCTTGCTGGCTGTGTTCTGAAAAACATAGAAAATATTAGCCCAGGCTCGGTGCCTGTGGCTCAACAGGCTAAGGCGCCAGCCACGTACACCTGAGCTGGCGGGTTCGAATCCAGCCCAGACCTGCCAAACAACAATGACAGCTGCAACTGAAAAATGGCCGGGCATTGTGGCGGGCACCTGTAGTCCCAGCTACTTGGGAGGCGGAAGCAGGAGACTTGCTTGAGCCCAGGAATTGGAGGTTGCTGTGAGCTGTGATGCCACAGCACTCTATCCAGGGTGACAGCTTGAGGCTCTATCTCAAAAAAAAAAAAAAAAAAAGAAAAGAAAAGAAAATATTAGCCCAGGCCAGGCAGGGTGGTTCACACCTATAATTCTAGCACTTTGAAAGGCCATGGTGGGAGAATCGCTTGAGCTCCGAAGTTCCCAGACCAGCCTAAGCAAGAGCAAGATGCTGAGATGCCATCTCTACTAAAAACAGAAAGTTCAGGGCGGCGCCTGTGGCTCATCGAGTAGGGTTCAGGCCCCATATACTGAAGGTAGCAGGTTCAAACCTGGCCTCAGCCAAACTGCAAAACAGAAAAACAGCCGGGCGTTGTGGCGGGCACCTGTAGTCCCAGCTACTCGGGAGGCTTAAAGAATCGCCTCAGCCCAGGAATTGGAGGTTGCTGTGAGCTGTGTGACGCCACGGCACTCTACTGAGGATGAAAAAGTGAGACTCTGTCTCTACAAAAATAAATAAATAAATAAAATAAAATAAAAATAGAAAGTTTAACTGGATGTGGTGACTGGTGCCTATAGTCCCAGCTACTCAGGAGGCTGAGGCAGGAGGATTGCTTGAGCCCTGGAGTTTTTTGAGGTTGCCAGTGAGCTACAATGACGCCACTGTATGCTAGCCTGGGTGACAGAAGAGAGACCCTATCTCAAAAATAAATAAAACAAAACAACAGAAAATATTAGTCCAGTGAAAAATATATATAAATCACACCCTCTTCTTCTTTTAAGGACTTTTTCACAATTTAAAGGAAAAAAGGAGGGTGCCTACAATGGAGCAATGAAGGGGATGTTAAACCAGTGCCTATAGCAGTAGAGTGACTTGCAAGTCATAAAACACAACTTTGGGCCCTGCTCACCATGGGACCTGGCCTTAAAAATTGCTTACAGCTTCCCAGTTTCAGTTTCCATGTTAGTCAAATGGGAATAACGGCATCGCCTGCCTCTTAGGGTGGGGATGGGGGTATTAACTGAGAAAGGCAAGTCAAATCATCCAACAAAGTATTTAGCAGAGAGAGAACCTTCCAGGTTGGGGAATCCCTGCATGAGACACTGACAGTGACAGGGAGAAGCCATTAGGGTTATTCCATTGAAATTATGTCTTCTTTTTTTTTTTTAAGAGACAGAGTCTCACTTTGTCGCCCTCAATAGAGTGCCAGGGCATCACAGGTCACAGTAACCTCCAGTTCTTGGGCTTAGGCGATTCTCTTGCCTCAGCCTCCCATGTAGCTGGGACTACAGGTGCCCACCATGACACCCAGCTATTTTTTTGTTGCAATTTGGCTGGGGCTGGGTTCGAATCGGCCACCCTCAGTATATGGGGCCAGCGCCCTACTCACTGAGCCATAGGCACCACCCGAAACTATGTCTTCTTATGATGAAACAAAAATATACTCAGCTTGAACAACTAAAAGACTCAGTTTCGGCCACGTGGCCTGAAGAAACACACCAAAATGGAAGAGAAGTCTGAAGAAAATGCATCTCAAGCCACATTTTCAAAGAAATGAGTTTGATATGAAATTATAGAAACAGTGCCCTCGGCTGTTTCTACTTGCCTATGAAATCTGATATCCAGATACCATGATGTATCAGGAGAACAAAGGAAATATACAGAACAGCAGGATAAATACTTTTGTTTTCTTACCCCTTTTCTTTGAATTAGTGTTTGCAGTATGGTGGTAGAAGGAAATACAATATCCATGTTAAATTTATGGCAGATTTCAGGATCTAGGATATTTCCAGGCAAATATATAGAGATAGTAGCAAAGCCACTGACTGTGGGTATAAAGACAGATCAAGACCTTGAAAACAGACGCTTCGCCTAGCCAAGTAAATCAGTTTTTACCACTACCTTCTAAAAAAATTTGCTTAATAGCCCTAAAACAAAAGCAAATCTACACACAGGCATCCCCAAACTTTTTAAACAGGGGGCCAATTCACTGTCCCTCAGACCGTTGGAGGGCCGGACTATAGTTTAAAAAAAAAAAACTATGAACAAATTCCTATGCACACTGCACATATCTTATTTGTGCAAAATAAGTAAAAACAGAAGTAAAAAACAAAACGGAAACAAATACAATTCACACCAAAGCATGTGGCCCGTGGGCCGTAGTTTGAGGACCCCTGCATTCGAGTTTCGCAGTTTAAAAAAAAAAATGCATGTAAGTTGCCCAGAGATCTAAAGCAACCAGTTACAAAGAAAAAGAATGAGCTATATGACTTCAAAAATTAAATGTTGTTAGGATAAAATGCCCAAAGACTGCTGCTAACAGAAGTTTGTGTGTAATATTCCTCGATTCAAGTGAGTTAGACTGTATGCTGGAAATACCTTTGTTGTGTGAAGACTTTCAATAATCAGTGTTTGCAACACGGAGGAACTGAATGAACAAACAAATGAATTGAAGGAACTGAGTCCGAGTATCTTAGGATTGGAAAGGTTCTAAGATTCCTACCAATCTAGATTTTAGTTTGTATACTGTTACTGGACTCTTGCTACCACACTAGATAAGTCCGTCTCCACTGTAATGCACCTTTGTGTGTAACGACGAATCTCTTTCAAAGCTTTCCATTTTTTGTTTGTTCGATTTTTTTTTTGAGACAGAATCTCACTCTGTTGCCCTAGGGTTGGCTGCCATGGCATCATCATAGCTCTTGGGCTTGACAATCCTCTTACCTCAGTCTCCTGAGTACCTGGGACTACAGGTGCTTGCCACAATACCCAGCTAGTTGTTTTCTATTCTTGATAGAGATGAGGTCTCACTCTTGCCCCGCTGGTCTTGAACTCTTGAGTGCAAGCAATCCACCCACCTCAGCCTCCCAGAGGGCTAGGATTACTGGTGTGAGCCACCACATCCAGCCCATAGGTTTCAATTTATCCAACTCTTTTTTCTGTTAGCAATAAGAATGCAAGAATTCCCAGATATAACTTCAGGGCTTTAGCAGACAATACTTTGCTGTCTAATTGTCACAAATATTCCCGTGTTCACCATATACCTTAGCTAAGTACTCATTACAAACTGTAATTCCCTTACTCATCTCATTGTTGGCTGTGGGGTTCTCTGACCTCTAAGGTGTAACTTCATGAAGGTAAGAGCATGCTTTTTCCTAATACTTGTACTTTTCCTAGTACTGCACACACACACAGACACCAGAGGTGTGCATTAAATATTTGTTGGATATATGAATGAAATCAGAGCTTTGGAAGTAGGTGCTTTTCCTTCCCCAGTTCATTTCAAACATGACATGTGGCTGTCACTGTGATTAAGACTCAGCTGGTTGGGATTTTGGTCCCTGCTCCACCACACTCGACCATAACTGTACATCCTTGAGCAAAATTTCTCACTTCTCAGGTTTCTTTACTTATAAAACTGGAGACTTTAACTAACTATAATCTCAAAGGTATCTTACATAATTTCTATGATTACTCAGAAAAATATAACCCCAAATACCTGAGTTGTCACAAGTAAGAAAGTTCTCAGTGATTGGAACAAATAAACAAATGTATTCTAAGGTTTTTCTTAATCAAGTTAGTCATGAGACAGGACACTTAGAAAGGGGATTCAAGAGGGGTGGGAGGAAAACCTGGTCTGCTAAACCAGGAAGTCTGGAAGGCCCATAAAGATGTGGGTATGAAGTAACCTAGGTAACCAATGACCAATAGAAAGAGACAATAATCAATGATCAATAGAAAAGAGCAGTAAGTAATGCCTGGAGGCACAGAGAAGCCAATGAGAGTTGCAACCACTTTCAAATGAAGAAAGTGTTTAATACCCCCTGCACAGCCTTTCTGTCTTCATTCCTCTCACCTTCTCTCCAAGAGAGGGACCCACTTCCAAGTCTCTTTAAAGTGCTCTAAACTTTCCCTTTGCTCTTCCTAAATAAAATTTCTCTTTGTTACACTGAAACTTGTGCAGGTTACTTTTGCTCTCTATTCACACTGCCTGTGCTGCTCCAGTTTTATTTTCTGTTTCCATTCATTTTTGCTTTCAATTACCACTGTGCCTCAGTTGAACTTTCTAGCTCAGACAAGTAATCAAACCAGGTTAACTGAGTTCTGGGACCTGGGACCCCCGACCCCCAACAAGCCATAGTTTTGTCAAGTAGATCATTTCTCTACCAAATCATAAGCTACTTTTCTACATTTAGCCTTTAGAAAGAGTGGGAATGGCTAGTGTCCATTCACTAAAACAAGATCTACCGCTTTCTTTCCTATCCATAGAAAATCTGAAGCCTGGTGAGATTTCTAATTAAATAAATGGCATTCTTGGAGATTTTGGGTTTTTTTTTTTTTCCTGCCATCAAGGGGTTAATGGCTGCACTCTTCTTTTGTTTTACAAAGGGGCAAGGAAACACATTTAGCTGATACAGTCCATTATTAAAATTGCATTTCAGCAGTGGCATATAACTCCAGCCACCTGACGCTGGGCTTCCTTTGCTACAACCCAAAGCTATTACATTAAGAGCATAAGCAAAACAATAGGGCTGACAGCAATGCAACTCCCCTGGTAGAAGGAAACCATCAATCCTGTCGGTGAAGTATTTAGCTACAAAAGGAGAAAAGACATTCTTTGATTGAAGGATAAGAGGAAGGAGTATGCAGGCACTTTTCAATCAGAGCTGGATTGTGTATACTTGAAGAAATATCAGCTTCAACAGCCACAACGCTAAGTTGCTTCTGGAAACAGAAGCCAGTAAGTACACCTGGGGAGGACCCAGAAATAAGTCCAGAGGCAAATGAGGTCATTGTCATCTGCTCCACCCTCAACCTCAAGGTCCACACCCATTCCCTCTACAATAGTGTTTACAGAAATGAAACAATGAGCTTCTTTAGGGCACACGGAGGCACGTGACTAACCTCTTTAGCTTTTTAACAGTGTTAAGTTATATTAATAAGCTCTAAGTTTTTATGCAGAAGTCAATGAAATTAGCAGTAGGGTTTAGAAGCCAGAAACATGGTACTGGGTTATTAAAAAAACAAAAACAAAAAACCCCCCGACCATTCTTTTCAGCTAAACTCTGGCTCCGGTTCTCTGGGCTAGAATAGTAGTGTTAATAGATTCTGCCTCGACTAAAAAAGGGAGCCAGTGGCAGAAAATCTATTCCTCAGGCAAGGTTGCTGGGCAACGAGCAAGCTTTTGGCATGTGGCTGATGTCTCCAGGCAGCCTGGACTACACAAAGTAAGCTCTTCCATCACTTACAACTAACTTGATTTTGATGGATTAAAATTGAATCAAAATGTACTGCAACTCACTCACTTCCAAATTCAGAAATCAGGAAGAGACAGAAAATATCCGTGCACCCAACTAAACACTAACTCATCAGCAATACCAGGACTCACTAAAGTTCATTCTACTGGGTGATAAATCTTTTAAGCATTCTAGTATAAAAAGTGACTTTGTTTTAAGACCTGACAAAAGCAATGGGGGGAAAAACAGCATTTAAGAACATTTTGGAAAAATATTCGTGTTATATAGATGGAGCCTCAATGTTCTAATGAGTTCTAGATTCAAATGCATCTTATCTACTTTTTTGCCAAAATTCTTAAGTAACACCTTCTTTTGCAAACATCTGAGGACATTGTCATTAATCAACAAGTTCTTTCTAAGGACTCTGAGATCCCCCATCCCATCCTCATGTGGTAGGGGCTACAGAAAAAGGTTAAGTATTTAGGCCAGGCCTCATTTTGAATACATTTCCTATTAGAACATAAAGTCAAATGGCTTCTTCTCACCAGCTCTAGTAGTCCCTCATTATCCATGGGGCATATATTCCAAGACCTCCAGCAGACGCCTGAAACCACAGATAGTACCAAATCCTATATACAGTAAAACCTTTGTAAGTTGACCAGCCAAGGAAATGTAACAAACTGGTCAACCTAAAAAAGTAACAAGCAGAAGGAACTAGGCCTACTGTTCTAATATGTACATGTGGTACATGTCTGATCTATGAAAATTAGGTCAACTTAAGGCGGTGGCCAACATGGGGAGGTGGTCAACTTTGGAGGTTCTACTGTATGTTTTTTCTATTTGATAATGACAATGGCTCCTAGGTGACTAACAGGTGGGTGGCACGTACAGCCTGGAGATGCTAAACAAAGGGATATTTACAAAGGGATATTTCATGCCCTGGGCAGAACGGGGCAGGAGGGTGTGAGATTTCATCACCATACTCAGAACAGCGTACAGTTTGAAACTTATGAAACTTTATTTCTGGAATTTTCCATTTCATATTTTCAGACTGTGGTTGATCTTGGGTAACTGAAACCGTGGTAAGCGAAACTGTGACTGAAGGGGGACTACTATAAGTTCTTCCTCAAAAGGTTACTTTGGCATTTACTGTGTTCTTTTATGAAAAAGCTGCCTCCTCCAAGAGCTCCCTGGACTCTGAAGTGGTCAGGGTTGACAGATGAAGTGCTGTGCCCTTCTCCTGGGGTTCTAGAATGAAGCAGGCCTGCCCGGGCTCTGAATGCCACAAATACACTCACAGCTGATCTCTAACTTTTCTTTCTCTTTGAGAAAAACAACCTTTACAGCATTCATAATGAATCATCACCTCCAGTGAGAGCCTGTCCAGAAAACTGCACACACTTGCACTGGTGGTGCACTTCGTGCCTCCCTAAACTTGTGATCATTAGCAGATACAGGGCCAAGAAAGGGGAGATCGAGGACAACTGCAGCCCAACCAAGGAGACAACTGTGCCCACAGGTGAAGCCGAATTGGGGCTACTGGCTCCCTCCAATGCGGAGAATGCATAGTGTCTAGAGAAGCACTTTCCTGTTCCAGCCCTGTTGAGTCCCATTTGTGGCTTCGCCAGCTCCTCCTCCATTATGGATCCATTATGCCCTCAGTCAGTTTCCGTGTTTCCTGCAACACATTAAGATGCACTGCAGGAGCTAAAAGCAGCCTCCTCTGAAACCATTATGATGATAAAATGCAACTTGATGGAAACTGATATATTATTATTGCTCCCTAACAAGACATATGCCCTCAGGAAACAAACAGTTGTTAGTTTTAATATGAAAAAGAGGCTTAATGGGTATTCCCAGGGGCTAGTAAGATCAGGTGCATGGCAGGGCTGGTCTCAAGTCTAACACTCACCACCCTCCAAGGTCTAGTGCAAATGCCACCCAGAAAGCCTGTGGTGAACAGCCCCCCTTTCCTGAACTAATCTCTCCTTGTTACCTGTAGCTTTGTCTCTACACTGAACTTTTTTTTTTTTTTAGAAATTTGTTTATTTTTTATTTATTTATTTATTTATTTATTTATTTATTTTTGAGACAGCGTCTCAAGCTGTCACCCTGGATGGAGCCGTGGCATCACAGCTCACAGCAACCTCCAACTCCTGGGCTCAAGCGAGTCTCCTGCCTCCGCCTCCCAAGTAGCTGGGACTACAGGCGCCGCCACAACGCCTGGCCATTTTTTGGTTGCAGCCGTCATTGTTGTTTGGCGGGCCCGGGCTGGATTCGAACCCGCCAGCTCAGGTGTACGTGGCTGGCGCCTTAGCCCGTTGAGCCACAGGCGCCGAGCCTGAACTTTTTTACTTTAGAGCAATTCTTTGCATATAACTGTCCTCTCTTGTACCAAGTTCCTGCTCCTGAGTGCAGGCTCAGGGTCTTATTCAGAATAGATGCTCCATGTTAGATGATTTTGTTCTTCACTAGAAGAAGACAAAACAGCCTGTAAACATTTCAGTTTCTAGATAATCTGGGCTATCTGGTCAAATCGTTAGCTCCAAGACATGGAAAGAGAAGTCTTTGGTATGAAAGTTAAGTCGGCCAAATAGCTTTCCTCTTCCTGTGGGAGTGCCCTTTGCTCCCTGTAAATAATCTAGCCCGCGGTGATTTTGCAGAGGAATTATTCAGTAAATAGGGGCCATGAGAAAATTAAGAGCTAATGATTTTTTCCATTATAAAAGAAAAACATATTTCTTACATAACCTTTGCCCTTTTCATATATATGTACATTCACACATGTATATATCAATACAGACACACACATAAACATATATACATAATGTCAAATGCCAACTGTTAATTAACAAGTGAATTTTCTTTTTGTTTGATGAGTTTGCAAGACTGCTTCTTTCTGGTTTATCAGTAACAGCATCCTATTTGTTTTCTATCCAGAACACATCATTTTTTGTAATTAATTATTATTACCTCGTTTGTTTCCCCATAGACTATGAGTTCTCCATGGGTAGAAACTATTTCTATCTTACCCTCTACTGAATCCCCAGTGCCCAGCACCAAGGCTAATAGGGATGAGGCAGCCAGTAAGTATTTGTTGAATGACCACTGCCTGAAGGTATTAACTGATTAATTAACTAATTAGTGCTTGGTTGAGTGTCTTCAAAATAAGGCTGGAGATTTAGCCACTTGTAGTAGATTTTGCTAGTCCTGCAATAGATTTTGTTTCAGAGAAACCCCTGCAAACCAGAAAACAGACGCTAGCTCTCCCCTCTAGCGAGTGTTAGGATCCAGCCTTGAACTCTAGGAGAGAAAGCAGGCAGTGGGCGGGAGGTGGAAGGAGAAACTGGCAAAGGGAAGGACAGGAGGTATTATTTTCCTATTTGAAGAGAACGTCTACAGTTGGATGCACTCCAATATTCATGATAGGATAGTTAAGTTAAAGTCAAAACATACATTTGTGTTTCTAAATACAGGTAAGGGACAAGAAATAGGCCATTCACTTAGAGCATAAATTCTCCCCCTCATTTGCTCACTCTGGCCTGCTCTCTCTTTTTCTTTCTCTTCTCCACCCTTAATCCCTGACCTACATATTCCTAAATTTTTTTCATACTGTATTTCAAAAAATTTACATATTATTCCCCAAATGCCTTTTCCAGAATATATATGCTGATTTTTTATTCAGAAAAAGATCATAAATATATGCATGTATGCAGCCAGGCTGTATATATGGTTATAAAGACGTGTGCATACCATCACAGTGTGAGCTGTTTATTTACTCTTGCTAATATAGCAGGGTAACACAGACAAGGAAAAATCAAAGCAGTAGATAATTTAAAAAATTATTCATATTTGACTCTAGGACACTAACAGTTTATTTAAACACCAGACTTCCCTTCCAGCCTTAATTCTATGAAGCTCAGGCTATTAAGACTAATTTATGTTTCAAAGTCATATACTAACTAATCATATAGGATAATGTATGTAAAAGTGTTCTGTGATTAAAAGTCTGATGTAAATGTAAGTTATTAGCATAATAATGACGATTTTTCTTTTCAATTTACATATGTATGTATGTGCGCCTATACATAATCTATGTAGTCTAGCACAATTGTTTTTAAACACCTGTTCACAGCCCAATACTAGTCAAAGTCTTTCAAAATGAGAAATATCAGAATAATGTGTTAAGTTTTCATAACAGTGAATTGATTACATTTTTTCAAATGCTCTTTATTCAGCAATTAAATTCTTGCTGATGTCTTCGTTTTATGAAATTTTCATGATAACAAGTGGTGATTTTTAAAGTCCTTATTTGCCAGAAAAAGAAAATTTTCTTTTAAAATGATAGGTAATGTATGGAATCTAAAAGTCTGAAAAAGCTAATTCAGGCAAAAAGAAACCCCACCATGTCCATATACTGCTTGAAACGAGGCTCCTCTTAACCTTTAGCAATCTCAGTCCCAGAAATATTCAGAACACCCTAAAGGACCTGTCCTCTGGGCAGCTCCTTCCCCGGGTCCCCCACTCCAGCCCCTGGGAGCTTATGTGTGTTCACTTCATTTTCCCAACAGACCCCATGAGAAGCTCCACTTTAGAAGAATCCCCAAATCTTAAACTAGTCCAAGGTGGGGGCAGAGTGAGGGAAGACTTGAATCCAATTTATTAGAGGCAAAGAAACTTCAAAGTCTCCATCTGATGGTTCAAACATCCATAACAGAATTGGTATTTCTTTTCGGATTCAAGGGATGGCCAACTCACACAGGCTCACTTCGGGGTCCAGTTTTCATTTGGAGGCTGCAACTCAGGCAGGCTCTCTGCCCTTTGATCTAGATGGAACCAGAGTGTTACAAATATGCTTGTATTAAGCTATCTCCAGTTTGCCTGAGGGCATCAGTCTGGAATGGAGGATGGGAGTTTCACACTGTGAGGTTCCCAAGTCTTCGTTCACAGTGAGGTTTTTTGGTTTGGGTTTTTTTTTTTTTTTCCTGACAAGCTGGCTATTGCTCCTTCAATATGAAGCCGTAAGCCAGGATAATGCCCTATGGAGTCATAAGGCTGAAGTAGAGAGTTTTGTTCATCCTCTAGGCTACAAACTCAGATGAAGGATGAGAAACTACAAGGAAACACCAATACCCTAAATTATACTTTTACTAGGCAGCCCCCAGATATCTACTGAGTAACCGTCCTGACATGAGACACAAAGAAAGCTCCATGGTCTTCAGCCAGCAAAAAATACACTATCTACAATCGATCTCTGGAGAAAATGAATTCTTTCCAGGGCCCCTTCCCTGTCTATTCCAAGGCCTTATCCTCCTGGACTTGACAGGGCAGGCCCTCATTTTCAAAATCAAAATGTATGAAACACTTGTTATAGCTGGAAAACATTCTGCATTCAACAGCAAACATTTCCAGGAGCACTGCCCGTATTTCCCTATATCCTGGGTGATCTACTGAAAATCTTTCACTCTTTCATAGGATTGAGGGTATCTTCTGGGCCAACTTTCTCCACTGATGACAGAGAAAAACCAGCAGATTTTGCATTGCCCAGGGATAAAATAGAAAAAAAGAGAGTGAGGTGTCCTTGACAAACAGCAGTCTCTGCACTATACCTGTGCAACTTGTCACCAAGACGTGTTCCACAGTGGATGATCAGAGACAGAGAGAAAGCACCAACTCACATCCCATCAGTCATAAGCCTTAAAAATCAGGAAGTCCTGAGTCCTGAGGGCACTGCTTCATGCAAATACAGAAATGGTGCAATTAATTCCACTATTCTTTGACTCTTCCAGATGGAAAGGTACTGCTTTTAATACCATGCTTGTAAGACATCCATCATCCAAAATACAGTGCAATCATTGTCAGGCAGAGAGAGTGTACTCTATGGGGTGGGATATGCAAACTGAAGCCTCCACAGACATACAGAGAAGAAATGGTCTTCTGCTTCTCCTTGGAATAATGGTGGGACAGGCACACAAATGTTTCTGGCTGGCCTTAAAAGAAAGAAAATCTTTCAGAGAGCAGAGACCTTAAACGTCTTATCAGCCTTTGAAGTTATGCACAATGACATCCTTTGGTTCCTTGCCCGGGGCAGAGGTTTAAGCTTTAAGACTCCATTTACTTACTAAGAATTGTTGAAATGTTTTCACTGCAGCATAAAGCAAAAGAGCTGATTTTTTAAACCTCGAGTGATATGATGGTGAGGTGGGGGGAAATATCCCTTATGTGGAGCACCTCCCTGTGCTAAGATGCTCAAGAGCTGTGGGTCTAACTTTTGGGGCTAATCTCTTCTACTTTCCATCTTCTGCAGGATCAGATCAGCTTTGTGGGAATGAAGCCAAAAGTCCTAGAAAGAGAAGAAGGGTGTGATGCTCCTACCCTCCCTCCAGCCCATCCCTGGTCCAATCTGTCTTCCCAAGACCCATCCTTCCTACCAACACCACCCTGTCTCTGCAATCCATCTCACTCCTTCTGACAAAGAGCACCACACTCATAGGTCCCTCCAAGGTTGGGAGTTCACGGTGCCAATGTCATTTCCCACAAGGAACAGGTGGGTAGAGGGGTTGCTACTGTCTCCACACAGTTCTCAAAGCTTCTGGACTAGTATTTATTCTTTATGACAGGTCCTGTCTGTCTGGTGGACGACTCTATCCCTGCACTTTGTCTCTAGCCAGCATGGTATTGAGTATGTGAGGTCAGACAAGTTCATGAGCTCATCCTAGAAAAAGCACTACATACCTGAATATCACCATGAACATCATCATTATTCCCCTTGGAAAGCTATGCCCCGACACCAGTGTCTAGTCCGCCCTTCAGAGCAATCTTTCTAGGATGAGTTCGCGAACTTAATTATCAGGCCTCCTATGAAGACAGCTCTGATAGTCATTCCAGAAAAAGAGTTCCAAAACTGCTTTGAAGGGTGAACTAGGTGCTGCCATTGGTGCACAGCCTCCCAAGGCGAGTACTCTGAAGGTGACTTCAGTGATATTCAGCAATGAGGTATGTAGCACTTTTTCCAGGATGAATGAGTTCACAAACTTAATTGTCCCACCTTGTATAGCAGATATTCATGACATGCTTATGGAACAAAGGCCTGGTTACCCCCACCTTACATTCTGTTTCCTTTCTTCTAGAGATCTGCCCGTTTGGGGGTATACTCCATTTTTAGGGCCTCACGTAGGACTCAATCTTGCCAGAGCTATTGGGTTCGCTTGCTTTTCTTTTACTCTCAGGCCACAGCAACAGCTCACGTGCAACACTCCAAAAAGCTGGGAAACCTAGTAATAGTCACCTAAGAAAAAGTAAGACTATTACATGCTGTTATCCTGATTGGATGATCTCGTCACACTAACTACTGAATTGGAGCCAAGCACTTGAAGGAAAACAGAAGGAAATCTGTTGCCTTGAGATTTATACTCCTTCTTCAAAGAAAAACTCACGCTTGCTTCTATAGTACATGATGTTAAGATAGGCCTTGGGCCAATCATTGTAAAGAGCATCTGAGAAATCACTCAGAATTGCGTGTTCAGTTGTTTTGTGATGGATATAACTATTTGTTTGCTTAAGTGAGGCTGTAAGGATTGCGAGAGAAGTTCTGTGAAAATGTCAGCTCAGCTCCAGCCTCCACCAGCAAACACAAGCATGTGGTTCATGTGAGGTCACAATCACCTGTTATCTCTGACTTATAGACGTGAATAACGTATAAATAAGCAGAGCCCCAATCAAACAAGCTGGAGATTTTGGTTCACAATAGAAGCATAAACATGACCCTTGGTTTAAGTTGGCCTTTCACTCCAAATTGTCTAGCTACACAATAAAACAAACTCTTTGCTAAGGCCTGGAGGGTGTCTCTACAACAGACAGTGGTGAATTCTCCTAATCTGTGGTGAGTCGACAGGATGGGGCTCTTTCTAAGCATTCCCGATGGACCCCTTCCTTTGAAAATTGTCAAGAAACCATGCCTGGCCTGGGGCTGTATTTGGCCTTCATAGCAAAGAAGCTACAGTTTCCCTAAATTATACAAAGAGGACAATTTGGTAAGGAAAAACTATAAAGCAGCACTTACAGGTTAATCACGTTAAAAGACACCTAATTTAAAAGGCCCTTTACTTAATAGGAAAGTTAAAAAAAAAAAAAGGGTAAAATAAATTAAGAAAGCAAAACTTGGGAAGTAAAATCACCAAATACTAATTTTTAATTTCAAATAAAGCAGGAAGGCAGACCTTGAGTCACCTCTCAAGATGTTCAGTACCCCAATTAGGACTGTCAGCCCCTGAATCGCTATCTAATCACCCCGGAGATTAATTCCCTGGGCAGCAGGTCCCATGGGTTCTTTCTAGCCAACTCTGTTGCTCATTGAGAAGTCAGGGAAAATGAATATCTCAGTTAAGTCTGATGCTCGCAACTTTTCAAGAGTTACTCAGATCTCAGAAATAAAGATTGGCAGATCAAGGGGAAAGCACAGTCATCACTGTTTGGTTCATTAGAATGGTGAAAGCAAAACCACTTATTGCAGTTGTAAGGAGTCAACTCAAGTTAGTTTTCCAGGGCCCAAATACTGAAAGAAAAATATTCTAACAAGCAAAAAGGCAAGATAGAGGGCAAAAAGAAAATACTGAATAATTTCGCTAAAGCGCCTTTCTTTCATTTTTACCTTATTTTATTTTAATGCGAGGGAAGGAGAGTAGGGCTTCTCTCTTGTTTACTGTGGTCTTTTACTTACTTTTGCTCTGTTTTAACTTTTTTTAAAAATGTGGAAATATCTACATACGGTACAAAAATCCCAAAGTTCAAAAGGATGTGCAATGAAAAGTAAATCTCTCCTCCCTACCACCAACCACCCACTTCCACCCTCAACAACAAGAAAAAAGAACAAACAAGAAACGATAAATAATAACCAAGAAAAGAAAGAAATTAAAATGGTTATTTAAATCTGGTTATGTCCTTTCAGATATAATCTATGCAAATACTAGTGTTTCATTCCTTTCTTTCTTTCTTTTTTTTCTGAGACAGAGTCTCACTAGGTCGCCCTGGCTATGTGGCGTCACAGCTCACAGCAACCTCAAACTCTTGGACTTAAGTGATTCTCTTGCCTCAACCTCCCAAGTAGCTGGGACTACAGGTGCCCGCCACCATGCCTGGCTATTTTTTGGTTGAAGTTGTTATTGTTGTTTAGCTGGCCCAGGCTCGAACCCACCACCCTACTCACTGAGTTACGGGTGCCGAGCCTCATTCCTTTCTTTAAAAAAAAAGTTCTTTGTAAACTGTTCTGCACTTTGCATTTTTCACTTACCACATATTTGAAATCATTCCATGTCAGCACCTATAGAGCTGCCTGCCTTATTTTATACAAATGCAAGTCTATCTGAAGGGTTAATTTCAAGAAGTAGAACTGGTTGACCAAAGAAATACGCATTTTTAATTTCAATTAATGTATCAATTTGCTTTCCACAGAGAATGCATCAGTTTATACTCCCATCAGCAATAGTGCCTGCTTCTCACCTCAGCCAATACAGAGTATTATCAACTATTTTTTTTTTTTTTTGAGACAGAGCCTCAAGCTGTCCCTCTGGGTAGAGTGCTGTGGCTTCACAGCTCACAGCAACCTCCAATTCCTGGGCTCAAGCAAGTCTCCTGCCTCTGCCTCCCAAGTAGCTGGGACTGCAGGCGCCCACCACAACGCCCGGCCATTTGTTGGTTGCAGCCGTCATTGTTGTTTGGCAGCCCAGGCTGGACTTGAACCCGCCAGCTCAGGTGTACGTGGCTGGCACCTTAGCCCGCTGAGCCACAGGCGCCGAGCCTTATCAACTATTTTGAACTTTACCAATCTGACAGGTAAAAATTATCTCTTCAAGTTTGTTTATATTTCTCCTATTAGCAGTAAGGGCAAGCATCCTTTTAAGAACTATGTTTAAGAACTATTTATTTTTTTCTTTTCTGTCAACTACATGTTCGTTTCTTAGGTGACTTTCTAGTACTTCCTTTTCTTTATTAAAGGCTGCCTCGTTAGTAAATAAAATATCCAAACTGACCTTTTGTGTAGGGCTTTCTAGTCTTCTAAACCCATTTGTATATTATCTAATTTAATAATCACAATAACCCAGTAAAGATACAAAAAATATTGTTCCTATTTTATAACCAAGAGCCAAGGTTTAGAAGATGGTGAGCAGATGTGACTAAAGACCCGGCTGTACATTTGTAGCCAGGACTACAATTCATGCACTTCTGGTCTCACAACATACATGTGTGTTTTGTTAATGTGTCCAAATGCCTCTTAAATTGTAGAAAAGATTAGAAAGGAAATGTTCTCTTTTTCTCTAATAATGAGTTTATACTTTCTATTTACCTGGACATTTTTCACAGTATAACAAGCAGACAAGGAATATTAAAATTTTATTTGTTTTCATTTTGTTGTTTGTATCAAAGCCTAAATACAAGTACCCTGGACGCACCAACCTTATTGAGTGGGCAGGGGGCTGGGGTAGTGGGGAAGTAGGGAAGGACTAACTGCATACTCACCCCGGGGTCTGGGACCCCTGGACAAGCCTTCCATATTGGATGATGTGGAGGAGAGAATGAATGAATGAACGCCTAATAGGGGGCAGAAGGAGGAGCCTCTCAGGAGGGCAGAGAAGGCACCCGAGGAAGAAAGGGTCACAAGTCACCTGGGCCTGCCATTTTTTTGCTATTGACAAGGATCTCCTCTAGGTTCAAACTAGGATATCAATCCCCAGTTGTTCTCCAACTGTCCCTGGGAGTTTCTCTCTAATCTACCAGGAAGGGCTGTGGGACAGATTTGCCCATCTGATTTGGGAAAGGGGGCATAGCCCCACTGTAGGGGGTGTGCAGGACGTGATGGGGAGAAGAGCAAGAGCTGTGAGTGATAGAGGCAAAAACAGAAGAAGCCAAACGCAGGCCGAGCTGCCTCTGGGCCCCCCTGAGCACCTGGGCAGGAAAGGGCTTGGTGGCACAGCAGTTGTTCAGTTATCTGAGCAGTGGCTTACTACTCTGTGCTATTGGGATGGAAGCTTACATCCAAAACTCAGTGGTTGTCACCTAGGTTCTTACTGTCCCGAGGCCAGGGTGGCCAGAGTGTACGATGAGTGATAGTTCACAAATATGAACCCATACCTTTAGCAAAAGATGCCTGGTTTGGCTCGGCACCTGTGGCTCAAGCGGCTAAGGCGCCAGCCACATATACGTGAGCTGGTGGGTTTGAATCCAGTCCGGGCCCGCCAAGCAACAATGACGGCTGCAACCAAAAAATAGTCACTGTGGCAGGAGCCTGTAGTCCCAGCTACTTGGGAGGCGGAGTCAGGAGAATCGCTTGAGCCCAGCAGTTGGAGGTTGCTGTGAGCTGTGATGCCACAGCACTCTACCAAGGGTGACAGCTTGAGGCTCTGTCTCAAAAAAAAAAAAAAAAAAAAAAACCAGATGCTCGGTTTGCCCTTTAGTTATCACATCAATTTGTTTATTCCCTTTGATAGTTGTCCCTTCCATAGAAAGGTAAGAAAAACTTTTTCCCCAATTCACACTTTTACTGAAGGTTTAGTATTTACCAGGTTTACTAATTGTACTAGGATTGTTTGGAAATTCCTTTACAATCTGATGGAGCTCCTGTCCCATGCAGAAGGTGGTGAGACGTGCTGACTCAACACAACACTTGAGTGGTGGATCTAATCAGCTCCTCGTGACATACTGGCTTCAGCTAGCCAACCCCAGGAGCTGACCCGTGTCCTGGACTCTAGCCTGACCTTGCCTGGTTAGCTGCAGACAAGGCCCCTTGGCAGGGCTTTGGCAGTAGAGCTGCTCATTAGCTAGGGTGGGGCAGATGCCAAAGGCACAGATTTAGATGCAAGTATTGGAAGGAGGTCTTGGACATCACACAAAATACAGGCCTCATGTTATGCAAGAGTTAGGTGCGAAAGCCAACACATAAGGCAAAACCCAAGTACAGACAAAATTACTTTGAAATTTAAAAATTAAATAGAGGTAAAACTTAGAGGTGTAAAACTTCACAATAACTTAAGTATTGATAGGACAATAAATGTGGGTTTTAAACTTCTCCAGACAATTCCTATCTATTATCCACCTACCATCTATCTATCTGTCTATTTCCCTTGGCCAAGAGCATATAGTGAAATCCTGTATGAAGTATATAAAAGGTAGGGTAATAAAAAACTCACTTGGTACTGCAGGCAAAGCAGTAGTATGAAGTCAGAAAACAGAGTGGCCTTCACACGAGTGAACCAAGAAGAGTCATGCAGGAAAGTAACGATGCAAAACTCAAAGTTGGTACACAGTCTGCCGGGAGGGCAGCGCCCTCCTATTGGGCAGATGTTGAGAGACAGCTCTCTGGGTGGATAGGATAAGGCTGAGTACAAGACCCCAGTTCTTAGGGTTCTTAGCCAGGTTAACAAGACAACAGATTAGGACTCAGGGTAGGAATCTGAATACCAGTTTGGAAAACTAAGAAAAAGAACTTAGAGTGAGGTCAAGGCTGGACGAGGCGATGAGGATTCGGGGATCCTCAAAACTGCCTCAAGTCAAGATTAATCCAAGGGCTTGAGTCATCCCCAACCTGCAGGGAAGGCTAAATGGCCTCAGCTGCACAGGGGAAGAAGGTCTGGAGAGGTGAGGAAGAGGCAGGCTGGGCCTCACCACTGCTGCAGTGACAGCAGGCTCCGGGGAGCCAGAGGGAACACGGAGGGCAGTCAGGCCCGGTGGGCACTGGCTGATGTTCATCATCTGAGGGCAATGCCAATGCACTCAAGCAACCTTACATTTGAGCAGGCTTAGGCTTCTCTTAACACGAAACTTCTTCCTATTACCACTTCAGATTCTCACCCACCTTCTGGAAGGCATGGTGCTGCCAAGAATTACCTGTTTTCCAATGATTTATTTTTTTCTATCCCTCAGAATATTCAAAAGAAAAGGAAACCCAGCTACCACGGATTGAATTTAAGCACTAGACATACATCCATGTGGCTGTCAGAGGAGGTTACTCACGTGCTCTAGAAATCTGCCAACCAGTAAACAAGCTGACATTGGAAACCAGGTCCCGCTTTGGAAACTCTGCTTTATGACCTCTATATACAGCCCAAGGTCTGAAATTTCCAAAAGGGGTGCTCCAGATTATTTAAAACAGGTAACTGCCATACCCACGCCTGGACCAGTCAGCAGTCAGGACAGGTGAGGGGGTCTGGGAGCCTTCTGCAGGTTCAGGTTCAGCTGAGATGGCTGAGGATGCAGAATGGCCACCTGGCTTAAGAGAAGATAGGGCTCCACTCTGGGCCTGGAGAGGAAGTGCACGGCTAGTAGACATCACCCAGGGGTTGCCTCCAAGACAAAAGGAAGTGTGAGTCCACTCAGCAGCCTCAATTAACCCTGATGGCTTTGGGCAGCTTCAAAGGCAAGACCTAGTTTCATAGGCATTAGGCAATGGTGGCAGCAAAGGAGGGATGTCTTCCAAAACTACGTTAGAACCACCGTATGGTGACCATCCAAAGGACTGCAACAAACTGCATACAGATTTGGTCAACATAAGGCACTAAGTCTGCTGAACAGGTATGTACATGTGGTACATGTCTGGTCTATGAAAATTAGGTCAACTTAAGGATGTGGTTGGTGTAGGAAAGTGGTCAACTATGGAGTTCCTACTGTACGTGAAAAAGACATATATGTAACTGTGAGCAGTGGCATTTATGGGAAAGAGGGTCTGTTATCATCACTGTTGCTCTGGTTTTACGTTTAGTTTGGTATGAGCTCTGGGGAAGGAGCACATATGGTGCGCACGTGCCTGTGTGTGTGTAGAAAAAGGGGTTCCCTCTACAATTATGTTAATTTACAATCACATCAAAATAACAAGACACTTTTTGTCTCCTCCCTCTAGCTGTATCTATTTCCCTTCCTCAACTTGTATGCAGGAAGTAGGAGTTTTACATTTCCCCATTCCACTTCTTCTAAGAAAACTACTCTAGGCTCAGCGCCTGTAGCTCAAGCGGCTAAGGCGCCAGCCACATACACCAGAGCGGGCGGGTTCGAACCCAGCCTGGGCCTGCCAAACAATGACAACTACAACCAAAAAATAGCCGGGTGTTATAGCAGGCGCTTGTAGTCCTAGCTACTTGGGAGGCTGAGGCAAGAGAATCACCTAAGCCCAGGAGTTGGAGGTTGCTGTGGGCTATGATGCCATAGCACTCTACCCAGGGCGACAGCTTGAGGCTCTGTCTCAAAAACTACTCAAAATAAATACCACTAGTTTTGTTGCCATATCATCAATTCGTGGTAAAATTATCCAAATCATATATACTAGAAAGAGAGTCAGTTGTCAACAGATTTTGCACAGCAGTGTCATTCTGGGTATCACATAGGAATATGGGGAGAAAAGAGATAATATTTGATATGGTTGGGCGGCGCCTGTGGTTCAGTGGGTAGGGCACCGGCTCCATATCATTAAGGTGGTGAGTTCAAACCCAGCCCCAGCCAAATTGCAAAAAAAAAAAAAAAAAAAAAAAATAGCCAGGTGTTGTGGTGGGTGCCTGTAGGCCAACGTACTTGGGAGGCTGAGGCAAAAGAATCACCTAGGCCCAGGAGTTAGAGGTTGCTGTGAGCTGTGACGCCATAGCACTCTACTGAGGGCAATAAAGTGAGACTCTGTCTCTAAAAAAAAATTGATATGGTTTGGATGATTGGCCCTTCCAAGTCTCATCTTGAAATGTGATCCCCAGCGCTGAATGTGGGATATGAGGGAAGGTATTTAAGGCACAGGAGCAGATCCCTATTGAATGGTTCGGTGCCCTCCCCACGGTAATGAGTCGGTTCTAGCATAGTTAGTTCACATGAGAGCTGGTGGTCTGAAGGCATCTGACACACCTTCCTCCCTGTCTTGCTCCTGCTCTCAAAATGAGACACACCTGCTCCCCTGCCACCTTCCACCTTGATCGGAAGCCTCCTGAAGTTCTCACCAGAAGCAGATGCCTACCTCACCTTCTTGTCTTGCCAGCAGACACATGAGCCAACTATACCCCTTTCTTTATAAATTACTCAGCCTCAGGTATCTTCTTTATGTAAAGCAAATGGACTGATACAATATTCATATTAGGCTCAAGGGATTTCTTTTTTTTTTTTTTTTTTTTTTTGAGACAGAGCCTCAAGCTGTCACCCTGGGTAGAGTGCCGTGGCATCACAGCTCACAGCAACCTCCAATTCCTGAGCTCAAGCGAGTCTCCTGCCTCCGCCTCCCAAGTAGCTGGAACTACAGGCGCCTGCCACAACGCCCGGCCATTTTTTGGTTGCAGCCGTCATTGTTGTTTGGCGGGCCCGGGCAGGATTCGAACCCGCCAGCTCAGGTGTACGGGGCTGGCGCCTTAGCCCGTTGAGCCACAGGCGCCGAGCCTCCAAAGAGATTTCTATCTTTAGAAATCCATGTCAAAAATAGGGATGGGTAGACTGGGACTTGGTTAGTTAGTTTACTGGTAAGTATTACCCAAAGTCAAAAGGAATAAAGCATTGTGCTAACATCAAACAGTATGTAATCAGCAAATTTTGAGATGCATGTAAGCAGATTGTGCCAAGTATTTTAGGCAATATAGTAAAATTTTACTTCCAAGTTGTCACACAGGGCTTTTCTGTTTCCTCTCATTTACCCACTACCATTTACCTGGCTACCCTACGCAGAGCAGTGGAACAAAAATCTGTACCAGAAATTTGCTGCCCAGCATCCGTAGAACAATTTTGCCCTCATGTACACCTTCAAGGGTTATTATGAGCATATTACACAAACCTTGATGCTGTCAAAACCACTCTCAATTAAACTAATAGAGGATGTTCCATTTCAAAACATGTCCATGTTACATCCTGATGAGGAGATATCAAAAGAAAATGAATTTGGACCACTTTTGAATGATGCCATCTGCATTACCACAGCGATTCACCTATCTCAAACTAATGTAGGTTTAGAGCCAAAATCAACACTGCTGTCAGAGAGTTATTTCTATTCATTTAAGAACTTCCAGGCTAAAGAGTGATCACTGAAAATGTTAATGTCTTAGGAAAAGGGAGAAAAAAGAGAGTCTAAGTACTTCAGACAGTAACAAGAACGGAGCTCTTAATTTATCCAGCAAGTGTGTACCAACCAGCTGCTCTATACAGCTTCTGTCCTAGGGAGGCTTACAACGCTATCTGCAAGGCATTGACAATGAAGATGATGGTAGGATGATGACAGCTAACTGCTACTGATGAATTAATATAGCCAGGTATTGTCCTGTGTGCTCAATGAAATTAATCCTCACCAGGTACTATTTTATATATATTTCATATGTATTTATATATATTTGTTTGTCTGTTCTGAGACAGAGTCTCATTCTGTTGCCCAGGCTAGAGTGCTGTGGCGTCATAGCTCACAGCAACTTCAAACTCCTGGGCTCCAGTGATCCTCTTGCCTCAGCCTCCAGAGTAACTGGGATAGATTATACAGCCTTAAGGAAAGATGGAGACTTTACCATTTTCATGTTTACATGGATGGAGCTGGAAAGTATTCTTCTTAGCAAAGTGTCTCAAGAATGGAAGAAAAAGTATCCAATGTACTATGAAACTAATTTATAGCTTTCATGTGAAAGCTATAACCCAACTACAGCATAAGAATATGGGGAAAAGGGCAAGGGCGGGGGGTAGGAGGTTGGGGTGGAGGGACGGTAATTGGTGGGTCCACACCTACGGTGCATCTTAGAAGGG
>CAUYRH010074795.1:0-16279 GCA_963574655.1 Perodicticus potto
CATTTTCTTAGTTATTGTGATAAGACATTTATATTCTACAAAAAGAATTACACAAAAATAGTTCTACAAATATTCTACAAAAATGGAGACAATTCATTTTTCAAGAGTAATAGTTGGGATCACGCTTATGTAAAAGGTGCCGGGCATGTATACGTCACACCCCAAGGCTCATTAAACAGAAGGAATTATTACTAATGTGACAGCAACTATATTTGTACCACAACTGTAGGTGGTCAGAAATGTTTGTTGAGTAAAAACGCAGGCAATGAAAGAAATAGTACAGACTTTCTCTTCTCCTTTATAATGGCTCACCTGTCTGAGGACGGGGACCTCAGCTCCTTGCAGACTGTCGCCCAGATCAAACCATGTCACCCATTAGGGCAACCTGAAAACTCTGGGCACATCTTCCCGCAAGGCCCTGGACTGCTGAACTGGAAAGCTCAAATTCAAGGCGTGACAATTGCCCTTCGTCCCACACGCCCCCGCCGGTCGCCTACTTATTTAAATGGTGCTTCCCCTCGGTGCTACTTAAAGTCTGTGCTCTCCGCGACTTTGTCAGACGTGGCTGCGGGCCCCAGTCCTCACCTGCCCGACGTCCCGGAGCCTTGGCGATCCCCGCGCCCCGCCCAGTCGCGCACCTGCTGAGCGCGCAGCGCGGCGGGGAGGCCCCTGAACCCCCAGACCCGGGTTTGGGGGCGCGCCAGCGGTGGTGCGCGCGGGGAGCAGCGCCGGGGCTAAGAACCGGCTCCGGGGTGAGCCGGGCCATGGCCGCGCCGCGGGAGATCGGCACCTTCGCGGTGTGGGACTACCTGGTGTTCGCGGGCATGCTGGTCATCTCGGCGGGCATCGGCGTCTACTACGCCTTCGCGGGGGGCGGCCAGCAGACCTCCAAGGACTTCCTGATGGGCGGCCGCAGGATGAGCGCCGTGCCGGTGGCGCTGTCCCTCTCCGCCAGCTTCATGTCGGCGATCACCGTCCTGGGCACCCCCGCCGAGGTCTACCGCTTCGGGGCTATATTCAGCATCTTCGCCGTCGCCTACTTCCTGACGGTCGTGCTCAGCGCCGAGGTCTTCCTCCCGGTGTTCTACAAACTGGGGGTCACCAGCACCTACGAGGTACAGGGAGAGGGCCCCGGGACGGCCTCTTCAGGCTGCAGGAGGAGTCTCCACTCTCAGCCCGCACGCGACTCTCTCCCTGCGCTCCCCTCCCCGCACCCCCTCGCCTCCTCCTGTCCCTTCCCTCCTTCCTATCTGGGGAGAGGTGTCCTGTAAGGGGGGAAAATGGGATTTATCTCCTGGGCTCAGTGAAAACAGAGGCTTCCAAAGTAAACCGAGCGGTTTGGGCAGCTCGGTGAAAGTCCTTCCTCCCATCTTCGAATCCCAGTCAAGGGGAAAGATTTTAAAACTTTTTACTGTGGGGAGGGTAAATCATTCAAATCTCAGCTCCTCCCCCTTGGAATGAATCCTTTTGCTCCAAGTCCCCAGCAGCTGGTGAAGAACTTGGCCTTCCTCCCCCTCCCTCCTCACACAACCCCCTTTCCACCAGAAGCAGGCACCCAAATGGTTAAGGGGCTGTATCTCCTGTCCCAGGACCTGCTTTGCAGGCCAGATTTTACCTCTTACTAGCCGGGTGATACTGGACGACTTATTTAACCTTTTATGCCTATCTCCTCATGTCTAAAAGGATAATAATCACACCTATCTCACCCGCTGTTGGGAGGATGCAAAGAGCTGATGCAAAGCGTGGGACTTACAACACTGCCCAGCACAGTATGGCAAGTGCTGGGTACGTGTCCGCCATAAGTATGGCTGTGGTTGCTAGTGGTGGAGGTAGTTTTCTTGGGATCAGTAGGAAAATGAGACAATAAGGTTCTCAAACAGCCCTGCCTTCTCTATGGAAAGATAATTAAGGAAAACTATCTTTCCTGTAGTACACAGGTTTACAGGTTTTCTCAAGTTGTCTGTGGGAAAGAGCTTTGCAAAGATGAATGTTCTGGGAAAGAACTATTGTATAGGAGTGGGAGGAGAAAGGCATGTGGCCGGTGCCTCAGTGTCTGCTTTCTCCGGGCACTGATTCCTCAGCTTTGTGGACAACTTACAGAAGTTTTAGCCCCAACCCAGGGCCACTGGAAGGTGGTTTCCTAGTGAGGCTGGTTCAACTGGAGCTGGGGACAGAGAACTAATGGCACAACAAGCCTTGGTGACCAACTCTGACTGGGCTATAGTGATGTCTTCCAGGGTGAGGCACCACCGAGGCAGCACTGCCTTCCCCCTGCTCTGGTCACTGCGTTTGGGAGGGCTCAGTCCGTATCCCAGAAGAGAGCAGGATGGAATTTCTTTGTTCTTCTCGGTGGTGACAAACTGGATGTCCCAGGCCAAATTCGGTCCTCAGTCACTTTTCTTTTCTTTTCTTTTCTTTTCTTTTCTTTTCTTTTCTTTTCTTTCCTTTCCTTTCCTTTCCTTTCCTTTCCTTTCCTTTCCTTTCCTTTCCTTTCCTTTCCCTTTCTTTCTTTCTTTCTTTCTTTCTTTCTTTCTTTCTTTCTTTCTTTCTTTCTTTCTTTCTTTCTTTCTTTCTTAGGCTTATAGTGTTTTGGGGAAAAAAGTAATTTATTATTTAACTCTGACATCTTTTTTTTTTTTTTTTTAGACAGAATCTCACTATGTCACACTTAGTAGAGTACTGTGGTGTCATAGCTCACAGCAACCTCAAACTCTCAAAGTCTTGGGCTCAAGCAATTCTCTTGCCTCAGGTTTTCATTTTTAGTAGAGATGCTGGTCTCATTCTTGCTCAAGCTGGTCTCAAACTCGTGAGCTCAAGCAATCCACCCTTCTTGGCCTCCCAGACTGCTGGGTTTACAGGTGTGAGCCACCACACCCAGCCAACTCTGACATCTTTTGAATGTCACTCAAGAAGACTGCTGACCACAGGCCCAGGTTCTCTGTGGCCACAGGAATGCTTATAGCAGTGGCTATAATGCTCTCATTCCCTATTAACTTCTCTACTGGGGTCTTACCATTGTGTTTGTATATGGTGAATAAATCCTTATTTGTACTTATGTCTGTATCGAAAATACGTGAAAGGGAAAATGGACAGGGTGAAGGGAATGCTTGTTACCAGGGAGCTGTAAGAGAATGTATTTCTTAGCGGATGTAAGGAATATTCTAACATGTTAATGTAGAACATCTGGCCATTGTCACTCATGTCGGTGACCTGATGGGACCTGCAGGCATTTGAATCCTTGAGCTATGATCTGTAGTTAACCAACTCCGAAACTTTGAAAAGTTTAAAAAAATCTGGCAAGAGGACTTCAGTCCCCACAGATGAATGCTGCTCTTGTAATCACTGACCCATGCATCTCTGGGGCTGCAGCATTAACTCAAACAGAAATGAATTTCCCTCGTGTTTACAGTGGTAGAGGCTAAGGTAGCAGCGGTTCTACCTAAAAAATGGCAAAACACTAAATTTCATTGAATGCTTAATATAATACATGCAGGCATTGGGCTGCATGGTTTACATACATCGTCTGACTCAACACAGAGCAATCTTTAGTTACTGTCAGAGCCCCATTTTGCAGGCAAAGAGACTCAGAGTAAGTTAAGCTACACAGAAAAAGTGTGAAGCCATGTAGACATAGGCCTCACGGCATCCTGGCTGTTTCTGAAGGTTCTGGCGAGTCTTTATAACCCCAAGCAGGGCTTATACAAGGACAGAGAACAAGGGAAGCACGATAGGTCACAGAGTGTTGTGGGCACACTGCAGAGGCCAGGTAACTGGGGACAGGGACGTTAGGAAACATGCTATGACCCTGGCAATTGGCCGCGGCAAAGGCTTTTTTGTGGAATATTTTGTTTGTCATTTTATGCTGAGAGGTAAAGGCCACTTAAATAGAATATGTGGTACAACTTTCAGTGACATTCTTGATCAAGTACAAAATCTCTCCCTATTTACATTTCTTTAGCTAAAGTTGGCTATTCATAAGCATTTTTTCCTATTATTTTTCACTGTCTTCAAAATGGTAGTCTGACAGGTGTTTAGCAATTTCCAGACAACTAGTGTGGCAAAAAGTATAATTCAGGAATCTAATTGAGCCCAGTGCTTCTTCAGGATTTTTCTGGATTCAGCTCAATCTGTGTTTGAACTGAGTTTATTTATTATTTATTTATGTATCAGTATCAACAGAAGCCTTAGTGTCGCTAAGTTATTCACAGTTCTGAGGGCTGGTAGGAATCTTGGTTGACTGTAAGCACGTATTATCACTCTATAGTTTAGACTGGAAATTCTAGAGCTCTTCTCTAAGCCCACTGTACAGTGACCTGGGCTTCTGACTGGGTCTTCCGGTATTTCTTCAGTAGCCTAGGAACAGATGGCTGAGATTTCTTGGTTGTGTCTGGAGCTGGTCTTGTGTGAGCTTAAAACAGAAGTGTTCCTGCTTCATCTGATCTTGGGGAAAAATAAATATATGCAAGTTCCTTGGTTCAACTTGCTACATTTTTACCTCTGTCACATTTTTCTTCTTCTTCTTCTTTTTTTAGTCTCCAGTACTTTGGATACATGTACCTAGAAGTCAAAGACCTCTTTGTCTATTCATGTTCATTCATGTGTTTAGGAGTTTATAGAGATTTACTAAAAGAACTCTGAAGAAATAACTCTGCCCTGTTTCCAGGCTTCAGAAAATTCTCCAGTCTTCTAAAAGGTCTTCCAAAATGTCCTTGCATGATTTTCAGACGTGTAGTTCACTGAGATTCAAGTTTCTTTTTTTTTTGTAGAGACAGAACTTCACTTTCTTGTCCCTGGTAGAGTGCTGTGGCGTCACAGCTCACAGCAACCTCCAAATCCTGGGCGTAGGCGATTCTCTTGCCTCAGCCTTCCGAGTAGCTGGGACTACAGGCGCCCACCACACGCCCAGCTATTTTTTTGTTGTTGTTGCTTTTTGACTGGGGCTGGGTTTGAACCTGCCACCCTCAGTATATGGAGCCAGCACCCTACCCACTGAGCCACAGGTGCCACACTAGATTCAAAGTTATTGAGGTGCATGGATTTGGATACCACCAACTTCTTAAAATTTTATCTTTGAATGAACAGTTTTTGAACATTTTTCCCATTCATTGATATCATTGGATAGTCTCCAAACCCCATAGTAAGAGAGAAAAAAATTACTGTTATGCTCCTCGTTTTGTAGAAGAGCAACCTGAGTTTGGACACCGATTGCCTCAAATTCTTCCTCTAATGCACAATCTTGTCACCCATCAGTGATTTCTGGAGGTCCTACTATGTGTTAGTGCCATCCATTCCCTTAGTGAGTCTTAAACATATGGTCAGATCGTTTACTGGCATATATGCAATAATGTGGTTATGTGCATGGATTTCGGCATAAAGATTTTAAATTTGTGTTGTGGCCAACTAAGTATTAGGTTGCAACATGGTATTCTGAGTCCTGATGTCCTCATTCCTCACGTAATCTCATAAGTGGTACCTGCCTCACGGAGCTGTTGGGAAGATGCACACAGCAAATACCCAAAGTTAGTCACGATTATGGAATGAAATTGTCAGATGTCTTTTCTTCTGATTCTTATCTAAAGCCAGTTTTTCCTTCCTCTTTTTTTTCCTGCTATATGAAAAGACTGATTCGTAATAATATTCATGTTAAAGAAAGCCTTAGATCCCAGCCTTGAAATTCTGTAATTCTAACTCTGTAAAACCTGTATTTCAGTGTATTACATAATGTAGGAGATAAGCAGCCCATACTAGAAGATATAGCACTTTTCAAGGAGAGTGGAAGAAATTGGCAGAGTCATTGGTTTTGAATAGAAACTGAGTCGGTAATTTAAGTGAAAACAAACAAACAAAAAATTGGACATGGGGGTAGCTCAAAGAACTGAGTGAAAAGCTGAGTAAGAAGGCCTTTGTTAGGACAGAAGCCAGGGTAACCTCTCAGGCCTCTCTGTCAGGATCAGTCTGCTCTAATCATTTTCTTTGTACTTTACCTCTAAGATTCAAGTTAAGTGCTGAGAACCAAGCTGATTGGCTCCGCTGGTGTCATGTGACGTCCTCTTGGCCAGTTGACCTCTATCAACAATTTCATCATAATTGCAGGCAATCAGTGAGGCTGATTCCCTACTTGAGTCAAGGGAAATATATGGAGTAGATACCAAAAGAAAGAAGAGCACAATAGATTGCTTATTCTAAAAATACAGAATGTAGTTCTATTTGTATAATATTCTGGAAAAGGCCAAACTAGGGATGGAGAATGGATCAGTGATTGTTAGGGTTTTGGGGTGGATTTTTGGGGTGATGAAACTATTTTGTATCCTGATTATAACAAGAGTTTATATGAACCTGTAAGTGTGTTAAAACCCATTGAACTGAACTCTAAAACATGAGTCTACTTTGCAGTATGTAAATACAAGTAATAGTGAAATAAAAATACAGAATACAAATCAGTTATAAAATTGTCTTAAATTTCTAACTCTTTACTTCTTAAGGTGATGATAAAAAATGTTCAGAGGATTCACCTAATAACGATTTTTCCTTCTTTGACGACAGTACTTAGAACTTCGATTTAACAAATATGTTCGTCTCTGTGGAACCATCCTCTTCGTTGTTCAAACAGTAAGTAGCTCTCCATTAATTTATTTTATCTTTTGTCATCTGAAATGTTTTTAACCATGGCATCGGGGTTAAACACAGGCAAGATAAAAAGAGATGTTGAAAATATGAGGGAAAAAAAGGAAAAACACTTGTCACTAGACAATATTAATGTTTAAGATCATTAAACAGTGTTTCAGGAAATGCTTTACTTCCTAGAAAAATAGAATGATTTAAGTGAATATTAAATATTGTATCGATTGAGCAGCATTAGGAAAACATACTTGTCCCTTATTCCCACCTGCCCCCACCTCTACCAACAAGATAATAAGGGCATTTGTAGATGACAAAGATATTTGAAGGAGCTGTCATAGCTGAAATTAGGAATTCTAACAAAGGGAAAATAAGTTGTATGTTTCACAGGAGTTGTACTGCATGTTGACTAAAGGTACGAAAAAATTAAGTGACATGGGAAGACAGTAGGAAGCAATTTTCTTCATTTGAGAGCATACTTTAAAAACCAGAGCTCTTTTAAAAATGGAACTATAAGACCCGATTGTCACAAGCTCTGGAGGAGTTTTTATCTTTTTTAATTTAATTTAATTTTTTTCTTTCTTTCTTTTTTTATTTTTGAGATAGCATGTCACTTTGTAGAGTATTGTGGGGTCATAGCTCACAAATCCCTGGGCTCAAGTCTCCCCAGTAGCTGGTACTACAGGTTCTGGTCCCAACGCCTGGCTTCTTTTTATTTTTTTGCAGTTTTTGGCTGGGGCTGGGTTTGAACCCGCCACCTCAGGCATATGGGGCTGGCGCCCTACTCCTTTGAGCCACAGGTGCTGCACATGCTTGGCTACTTTTTTAGAGACAGGGTCCCACTCTTCCTCAGACTGGTCTTGAACTCTTGAGCTCAAGCAATCCTCCCACTCCGGCCTCCCAGAGTGCTAGGATTACAGGCGTGAGCCACAGCACCTGGCCTCTCTGGAGGAGTTTTTAAAGCCAAGTGCTCAATTCAGTAATTCAGGACTATGCATGAATAGCTCTGATTAACAGGGAAAGCGAGGAGTTGCCAAGTGGCCAGTGACAGAGAATGCTTCCCACTGTTCCTTCGACTGCTGGAGGATTGTAAAGATCATTGTTATGACATTACATATACATGACATATGTCATCGTACCTAGCTTCCTCTTGGCAGTTAATCACTTGGGGCTGGGTATGATAATGTAGGTGGAAGAAAGGGTTTCATTCTCATCTCCAATTATAATTCCATTTCTCCAATCAAAAGCTGCCTAAGTATTTGCTGTGGCGAGACACGGTGTCTTTGTAAATTATTTCACTCGACTCCATTTCATATCTTTGTAAATTACACAATTTAAATGTGTAAGTCTTTAACTCTCGTAGTGTAAGAGGAAGGTGTCTTTTGTGGTCTGGTAGAGATTTTGGTGGATAGCTGAGCCTGATAGGCTTCATTCACCAACTATTTAGATACTCTTTGGAGCTTTGTTAGAAATGCCCGCAGGGTGTTAGAAGGTGGTGATGGTCATGTATTGAAATCTTCAACTTGGATGGAATAAGCACTGTGGGAAGCTAGTTTATCTTTGCAAAAGGAGGGAAGCTTCAGCACCTCCCATTTGAAAGACTGCCATAGCTTTACCTATGTAATGTAATCAAACATGCAAGTGGTACGTTCTTTTATAATATGGTTTTATGGAATTAACCATAGAATTCGCTTCTACGTGAAATATTTGAAAGATCACATGCAATAAAAACAATACTTTGAGAAAAAGACTATATTTATCTTACTGTTCAATAAATATTTGTTATAGTAACAAGTAATATTAAAAAGGTGGACTATAGGTTTTGGGGGGAGTTTAGAATTTTTGGTGAAAATTTACACTTTTGTTTAATGTATGGACATAGAAACTTTTTTTTTTGAGACAGAGCCTCAAGCTGTCACCCTGGATAGAGTGCTGTAGCATCAGAGCTCACAGCAACATCCAATTCCTGGGCTCAAACGAGTCTCCTGCCTCCGCCTCCCAAGTAGCTGGGACTACAGGCACCCGCCACAACGCCCGGCCATTTTTTGGTTGCAGCCGTCATTGTTGTTTGACAGGCCTGGGCTGGATTTGAACCCGCCAGTTCAGGTGTACGTGGCTGGCGCCTTAGCTGAGGCGGACATAGAAACTTTTAAAAATCTATTTTCACATTATTTACTGTCGTCTCTCTTGATTATGTGGTGATTAAGAACAGTTTAAAGACATGATTAAGGGGGCCATCCTCTTTTTAAATGAATGTTTTTTCTTTTTTCTCATTGTTTTAGATAGGAAAATTGATTTCAAGCTTAAGTTGGTAGATCAGTGACATTTGCCCTAAGTACCACGTAAGAAGTTCATATTTTTGCAGAACATGGGTCATTAAAAATGTTTATAACCTATGACCACCCCCCAAAACAAGAGAGAACAATCAACAATATTGAAATAACATTTCAAGTTACAAACAAATTTTGTTAAGTACATGGAAATTGCTCTTTTAATTCACAATTGAAGTTACTGGAAAAAAGTATTTTATTTATGTAATTCATAGATACAGTTAATGAATTTTATAATTAATTTGACTTTCTCCCTTCCCCCTTGCCTAGATTCTGTATACTGGAATTGTTATTTATGCTCCTGCACTGGCTTTGAATCAAGGTACGTTGTAGAGTTGCCAATTGAGTAGCTCACATTTTTGGGGTCAATTGTTATAAAGCTTATTCCTTGAGGAGATGGGAAGATGAGGAGATGGAGGAATGCATCCAGTCACCTACACCAGCTTTATGAAAGGGCAGAGTGGGTTCATTGTCAACACCAGCTTCTCTGGGTTTCTGGATGGATAGCTCTAAAAGGTCCATAGACCAGTGGAGGTGCAGACCTTGCTGGGCGGTGCTTCTCTGGGATGTACCCACCAGCCATTCTTCACTCCTTCAGAATGAACAGCCCCTATGGTCTAAATCATGAATGACTGCACTCTGTCCTTCCTGTCCATAAAATGGACTTCATATCCAGGAGACTTCCCTGTAATTCTGCTCAGACCTACTGTAAAATCTGGCAGGGAAGGAAGCTTTTCTTTTCCCCACTTCCAACATGGCCCAAAATGTGGAAGAAAGAGAACCGTGTAATTTGAAATGTCAGATTGCTCCTTGAGACCAAAGGACAAGTAGCCGTGGAATTCTTACTAACACATCCAAGAAGATTATGCTGATCAACAAATTACCCCTATTTCAAGATTTGGCAGATAAAAGCAGTGAGACTGGGGTAGTTTATTGAGGCAAAGTTTCATGTAGCCATATCTTTAGATGGCTCTGCGAAGTGCCATGTCCTTTGTGTTTTTATCCATCGAAAGTAAGTTTATATCTCAAACTCCCTTGTAAGATGGACAAGTGGACTCTGATGGAAGAATATGGTGCAGTTCCTGGAGTTAAGATAACAAAGAAAAACTCTACTAACTCCACACTCGAATTTCTTGATTTTTACAGTAGAGATGATAATAATTATTACCTAGATTTATAAAGTACCACAGTGTCTTTACAAAGAGGAATCTCATCATGTAGGTTGCTCTTGAACTCTGGATGTGGGGAGTGTTCCATGTCTATATTACCAACATCATGTCAAAAACTGAGTTAGAGGAAAAAAAAAAAAGAACTAAGTTAGAAACTTCATAGCTTACCCATTAGTTTTAGGTATAATTAAATATATTAGGGTTTTAATGTGCAGTTCTGGGAATAATCAGAGCATGACCTCAATCTGTGATTGAGAAATCAAGGGTTCTGTTTTTAAAGGTGAAGTATTTTTATTATAATAACAACAAAATGGAAATTTCAAAGAACTGTTTTTTCTTATTGTTTCAGGTTAATCGAAAGTACAAAGAATTAGGTTTCATTTGCATTTGTTTGCTAAAGTCCCTCTTTAATTGTGTCCTGTCCCCAAGAGGTGTGGCATACCCCCTTAACATTGTGCCCATTAAGTGGGAGCACACCCATCCTCCTTCGTCCTCCCCCTCCTTGCTCCCTCATGCCCCCGCCTCCCACTTTGAATTGATTTGAGTTTTCCTCTTATGTCAGTATGTATTAGATTCTCTACTCGCTTCATATTAGTACTGAGTACATTGGATTCTTTCTTCGCCATTCTTGTCATACTTTACTAAGAAGAATATATTCCAGGTGGTGCCTGTGGCTTAGTGAGTAGGGTGCCGGCTCCATATACTGAGGGTGGCGAGTTCGAACCCAACCCCAGCCAAACTGCAATAACAACAACAAAAAATAGCCGGGCATTGTGGCGGGTGCCTGTAGTCCCAGGTACTCGGGAGGCTGAAACGAGAATCGCCTAAGCCCAAGAGTTTGAGGTTGCTGTGAGCTGTGACGCAACGGCAGTCTACTGAGGGCGACAAAGTGAGACTCTGTCTCTTAAAAAAAAAAAAAAGAAGAATGTATTCCACTTTCATCCAAGTTAATATAAAAGATGTAAAGTCTCCATCTTTTTAAATGGCTGAATAGTATTTCATGGTATATGCATACTACAACTTGTTAATCTATTCCTGGGTTGGTGGGCATTTAGGTTGTTTCCACATTTTGGTGATTGTAAATTGAGCTGTGATAAATAGTCTAGTGCAAATGTCCTTCTGATAAAATGATTTTATTTTTCTTCTGGGTAGATGCCTAGTAATGGGATTGCAGGATCAAATGGGAGGTCTAATTTAAGTTCTTTGAGGAGTCTCCATACTTCCTTCCAAGAAGGTTGTATTATTTTGCAGTCCCACCAGCAGTGTAAAAGTGTTCCCTTCTTTCCACATTTTCATCTGTTTTTAATTATAGAAAACGCTAAAAAAATACTAAAACAGAATAGTGCCCTGAATACTAACGTACCCCTCACCTACATTGATATTTATGAACTCATGGTCAATTTTAATTCACTCTCCATTTCCCTACTACATTATGTTGCTGTAAATCTGAGATGTTAAATCATTTCATCTGTATTTCAGTATGTCCTTTAAAAATAAGAATATCCTGGCTCGGCGCCTGTGGCTCAAGAGCTTAAGGTGCCAGCCATATATACCTGGATTGCAGGTTCCAATCCATCCTGGCTTGCCAAACAACAATGATGGCTGCAACCAAAAAAGAAGCCAGGCGTGGTGGCAGGTGCCTATAGTCCTAGCTATTTGGGAGGCTGAGGCAGGAGAATCACTTGAGCCCAGGAATTGGAGGTTGCTGTGAGCTGTGATGCCACAGCACTCTGCCCAGGGTGATAGCTTGAGGCTCTTCTCAAAAAAAAAATAAACAAATAAATAAAACAAAATAAGAATATACTTTTAAACATAATTATACTATTTTATTGATTTCTTAATTTCATATTAAGTTAGTGTTCAGATTTCCCTTTTTTTTTTTTTCAGTATTTGTTAGAGTTAGGATCCAAATTATGTAGTTGCAATTAGTTGGTATGTCTTAAATTTTTCTTTCTTGCTTTTTAAAATTGAAAACCAGTTTTTATTGAGGGATAGCTTATATGTATAGAACTTAGGTGAGTTTTAATGATTGTGTATGATCATGTAACTATCACCTGAGTCAAAATAAAGAATATTTCCATCATGCAAGTCCAGACAGTTTTCTTGTGACTCTTTCTAATAAATCCCCCACCACCTGAAAGACTGCTTTCCGATATTTACAACCATAAATTAGATTCCCCTCCTTTCAGATTTTATGTACATAGAATCATATAAAGTGTTTTTGTGTTTGATTTCTTTTGTTCAACAGAAATTTTTTTGAGATTCATTCATGTTGCTACATGTGTAGTTCACCTTTCCTGTCATTTCATCTTGATTTATCTTTCTTATCTTCTGTTGATTTTTTAGTCTTTTCAAAGAACAGCTATTTTGGCTTTGTTGATTTTTTTTGTTTGCTTTCTATTTTAATTATTTGTGCTGTGATGTTTATCTTTTCTTTTCTTCTATTTATTTTGGACTTAAATTTCCTAGTTTCTTTTTTTGTTGCTATTGTTGAGACAGAGTCTCACTTTGTCCCCCTGGGTAGAGTGCTGTGGCATCACAGCTCACAGCAACCTCAAACTCTTGGGCTCAAGCGATTCTCTTGCCTCAGCCTCCCAAGTAGCTGGAACTACAGGCGCCGGTCATAATGCCCGGCTATTGGTTTTTTTTTGTTTTGTTTTTTTTTTTTTTGGTTTGTTTGTTTATTTAGCTGGCTCAGGCTGGTTCAAGCCCACCAGCCCTGGTGCATGTGGCCGGCACCCTAACCGCTGAACTATGGGTGCTGAGCCAATTTTCTAGTTTCTTGAGGTAGAAGCTTAGGTCATTGATTTTAAATATTTCCTATTTTGTAATGTAAATCTTTCAAGTCATTAATTTTTTCTTTTAAGCACTGTTTTATCTGCAGCCTGCAGTTTTTGATACCGTTTGTTTTTATTCAATTTAAAATATTTCTAATTTCTCTTGTGATCTCCTTTTCTAATGGTTTATTTAGAAGTGTTGCTTGATTTTTTAATATTTGGGGATTTTAACATGTCTTTTTGTTATTTATTTCTATATTAATGCTTCTTTGGCCAGACAACTATTATAATTTTTATCCTTTGAAATTAATCCATTTGTTTTATGGCCCAGGATACAGACCGTGTTGGTGAGCATTTCACGTGCTCTTGAAAAGAATGTCTATTGGGTACTTGTTTGGTGTAATGTTCTATGAAAATCAAAGGTCCATTTGGTTAATAGTCTCGTTCACATCATCCATATCTTTCCTGAGTTTTCTTTTCTTCTATCAATTACTGAGAGAGGAATGTTAAAATCTCCAAATATATTGATTTTTCTATTTCTCTGCCAATTTTTATTGGATGTATTTGGAACCTCTTTGAAATTCTTTTTTTTTTTTAATTGAATCATAGCCGAGTACATTGTGCAATCAAGGGGTACAATGTGCTGGTTTCATATACAATCGGAAACATTTTCATCAAACTGTTTAACATAGCCTTCATGGCATTTTCTTAGTTATTGTATAAAGATGTTTGTATTCTATATTTAGTAAGTTTCCCCTGTACCCTTCTAAGATGTACCGTAGGTGTGGCCCACCAATTACCCTCCCTCCACCCATCTTCCCCCTTCCCCTCCCCTCCCTTGCCCCTTTCCAAAATTTATAATCTCTCTCCTATTGTTTTCCCCATTAAAACTGCAGTTTTCTTGTTGAAGAAACAGTTATTTTCTCTGTCAAATTTACAGGTTCTTGGTTTTACCGACTGCATCCCCTTGGGGTCATTTAATGTTCCTCAATCTTCCGTATTTCCTTGTAAACTAATAGTAGTTAGATCTAGAAGATTTCTCAGATTCCAGTTCAACATTTTAGAAATTTTTTTGGGGGGGAGGGACAAAGTCTCACTCTGTCACCCTGGGTAGAGTGCCATGGTATCTTAGCCCAAGCAGTCTCAAAATCTTGGGCTTGAGCAATCCTTTTTTTTTTTTTTTTAATTAAATCATAGCTGTGTACATTAATGCAATTATGGGGCACAATGTGCTGGTTTTATATACAATTTGAAATACTTTCATAAAACTGGTTAACATAGCCTTCACTGCATTTTCTTAGTTATAGTGTTATGATGTTTATATTCTACACTTAGTAGAGTTAACATGTACCCTTGTAAATTGCACCGTAGGTGTGAACCACACCTATTGAGCAATCCTCTTGACTCAGCAGCTGGGATTACAGGCACCTGCCACAATGCCTAGCATTTTTTTTTTTCAGTAGAGATGGGATCTCACTGTTACTCAGGCTGCTCTTAACGCCTGAGCTCAAGCGATCCATGCACCTTGGCCTCCCAGAGTGCTGGGATTATAGGTGTGAGCCATCGTGCCTGACCCTAAAAATCGTATTTTATAGGCAATCTCCACTTTCATTTTTTCCCAGAGTCACAGAATATCATTTTTTTTTAAAAAAAATATGTATTAGAAGCTATTGATCATTCTATGTTTATTATTTCATTAGGGCTTATAAAATAGGATATCATAATTCTATTATTCCTTCTTCATTGATTAGATGGGATACTTCATCTAAAGAGGAACTTCCTCTTATCAAATATTTAATTACCTGGTAAAATAGTTTGTATAGGAAGGGTAGGATAAATGTCTGACTTTTCCCCTTTAATTATGAATTTTTAAAATAATAAACAGTTTCCTTACTAACCTCCAAGAGTAAACTGAAATTTAAAGAAAAAATCCTTATGAAGTCACAGACTTAAAGGTTTGGTGTTATTTAATAATAACAGTTATTATTAACCGTTAAGGTTAATACTATTATTGATGCTCAAATTATCCCATTCTTGTCCAGCAGGTTGCCTCTGATTTCTCAACTTTATTGTAGTTTTTTTTTTTTTTTTTGAGTAGAGACAGAGTCTCACTTGATTGTCCTCGGTAGAGTGCTGGGGCGTCACACAGCTCACAGCAACCTCCAGCTCCTGGGCTTAGGCGATTCTCTTGCCTCAGCCTCCTGAGTAGCTGGGACCACAGACGTCGGCCACAACGCCCGGCTATTGATTTCTCAACTTTGGCTGCACATTAGATTCTCTTGGGGAGCTTTAAAAAATACTGCTTGCTGGGTCTCCACCTCTGTGGTTCTCAGTTAATTGGCTTGTTGAGTGGCCTAGTTATCAGGATTTTAAAAGTTTCCTCTGGTACATTGGATAATTGCTTCTCCATTCTTGTGTATTTTACTAGGAAGAATGTGTTTCAACTCCTCTGAAGCCAGTAGACAATCTAACACACACCCACATAGGAGAAAAACTTAATTCTATTCAAGTTGGAAGGAGGAAAAATGAGGGAGGAGGGAATGGTGTGTTCTCACTTAAAGGACATAATGTAGGGTGGATGGCATACTTTTTGGGTGCAGGACACAGCTACAAGAGAGACTGTACCTAACAATTTCAATGATTGTGACTTGGTTGTCTCTCAATAACCTGAAATTTAAAAAAATTTCTTTTGGTGATTTTAATGTGAAAAGCTGATAACCACCAGGTAGTAGTTTTAGAATAGCAATTCCAAATTTTAACTGATGATATGATGGCCAGGAACAGTTACATTTTTTTTTGTTTGAAATTCTTTCTTTTTTCCATAGGATATTATTATCCTAGTAGGGATGTATGTTAAACTGTGTTTTAATGTCTGTGGAGTATTTTCCTCTGTGTGGTAATGGCATAAATTTGACATACAGTTAGGTTCAATTTATTTCATTTTGCTTTTGATTTTGAGGAGTGTTTTTTCTCACTGAATGTTGTATAATGATGTAGAATATTTACATGGTTGCAAAGTCAAGTCTATAAATCAGAATATGTTTAGAGAAGTCTAAGTTAATATCCTGTCTCCTCTACCCTGTTTCCTTCTCCCCTATGTTATTATTTTTTGTTTGTTTTAATTTATCCTTCCATTTAAAAAATATAGTATACTGGCTCGGCACCTGTGGCTCAAGCAGCTAAGGCGCCAGCCACATACACCTGAGCTGGCGGGTTCGAACCCAGCCTGGGCCGCCAAACAATGACGGCTGTAACCAAAAAACAGCCAGGCGTTGTGGCGGGCGCCTGTAGTCCCAGCTACTTGGGAGGCTGAGGTAGGAGAATCGCTTGAGCCCAGGAGTTGGAGGTTGCTGTGAGCTGTGATGCCACAGCACTCTACCCAGGG